>JASANC010002085.1:0-24749 GCA_030248135.1 Theristus sp. LFF4_11
GTTAGGTTATTACAGTTGAGTGACAATAGCAAAGGGAAATAATGGGTCACCTATACAGTTACAGTGTGTGAGTATAGAGGATCATTATCTTCATTCCACTGTGTCCAGTGTCCAACGTGCACTGTGTTGTTGTGTCTCCAGCACAGCCGGGGTCCCGCCTTGTACAGCTTGCCTCTGCGCACGTGTGTTCAGCGGTCAGCCAGTCGGAGAACAAACGTTGAGCCTCGGTTGGCGAGTGCGATACGTTGTTCGACGAGACACGGTAGTGAAGATGATATCGGCACTACACATGGTAAAAATGTGTCCGAGTAGGTGTCCTGTTGGTCTGGGTGTCCCGCGCGGGTGGGTCTCCGTGTCTCTGACGGAAATAAGTGGCCCAAAATGCCGAGTAGGGTGCTGCCACTTTTATTTCACGAAGACCACGCGGTGCACCGGGCCTCTTTTGCAATGCACATGCATTGTGCTCACTGCTGAGAGTCATATGTTTTGTGTAACCACTGCAGAATGATGTGCGGGGGCCTGGCAGACCGCGGCTACAACGCTGCGGGCCCGTGCGCCGGCGACTCCGGGGGCCCGCTGATGTGCACCGTTGATGACCATTCGTAAGTGGGGCAAACCCAAATGTGAACGACCATTGTGATATGACCTATTTTTTTAAACGTGTCCCACTGAAATGACGTCATGTGCCGCCAAACATGCGCTTGCCGTTCACAGCAAACCAGACTTTCCGTTTAGCCGGTTTCTCCCCCGTAAACAAATGGTGAATGTCGAATCAGTCACATCAAACTGACATTTTTAGTGAGTGTACTTTGACAAACGAGCATTTTTAAAGCAAATGACGTCATTTTAATCCGGACACGTTTGAATAAATTCATAATACATACAACTGTACATTGATTGACTGGTGCCCGCATTTCGCAGCTGGTACATCATAGGCGTCATCTCGTGGGGCCACATGATCTGCATGCGCAAGCCTGCCGTCTTCTCACGGGTCGCTTCATACGAGCACTGGATCAACGAGCAAATGGCAGAACGCCACAGGAGATGGCCGATCAGACCGGTGCCTTGCAAAGGTGGCACACTTGAACAGTTTATAGCAGGGTCCCGTCACTGACGACACGAGAATGTTGCCATGATGCGGGCCATAGCTTTTTTTGCGCCTACATCGGTCAAATTGGGTCATCGACCACTCAAAATGATCGCACGGGGACAAAGAATTTGTTTTCGGCCATAAAAACTTTTTTGGTCACACACGAGGAGAGCAACAACAGTCCTTGCAAACGTGCTGCATTGTACAGTCACAAACAAACACACTGGCAGTGCTGGACACATGTGCGTCAGTGTCCTGATCATACACGCGAAAAGTTGCCGTTTTAGTGACCATGTTGTTGCCTTAAATACCGTGGTATACAAAAACCAGCCGTGCGGTGTGCCACACCTACCACAGAGGCGGTACACCGCAAAGCTGACTTTTGTATCAAGGTAAATTTTTTCAAACGCCGGAAATCAAAATGAACATTAAAAAGAGACAGTCACCAACAAGGCACCTGCGGCTCGAAAAAGGGAGCCTATTGCGTGCAGCTTGCAGCTTGCATCACTATAAACCAGGGTCCCGTCACTGACCACACGAGAATGTTGCCATGATGCGGGCCATAGCTTTTTTTGCGCATACATTGGTCAAATTGGGTCATCGACCACTCAAAATGATCGCACGGGGACAAAGAATTTGTTTTCGGCCATAAAAACTTTTTTGGTCCAAAATAATTATCACTTTTGGCCAAAAAACCGATTTTTAAAGAAAAATAGCCTTGTTTTTTTAAATTGTTTTTAAAAAAAAAACATAGTTGGGTTACAAAAAAAACAAAATAGATAGCGACGTGCTAGAGACGTGTGCGCAACTGAAAAAAAATAAACCGGGCTCAGACTATGACCTGTGTGAATGCCGCGCACAAATCAATTGAAAATTTTGCTAATTTGCTCATTTTTTAAATGTTCAAAAGTCTCCAGAAAACGTCTTATGTAAAATTTTGAAAATCCAAGTGCCCAGCACTAACGTCAGGTTGCTCCCACATTGTTTTAAACTTTAACCAGGTTTAGACTAGGACTTATGAGACGGTAGTAACATGAAAACTCAAAATGACACCAAAAAGTGCCCATTTACCGACTTTAAAAAGACTCCAGAAAACATGCCAAGCTTTCTTTTTGTGTCAAATCTATTCTATCATAAGGCCAACTTGTTGTCTCATTGAAATGACGTCCAACCAAGCTCAGACCAGAACTGTTTCCACTGCCGCTCTATCGAAAATGCTAAATTTCGTCGAAAACACCCCTTGCACAAAAAAAATTTAAAAAAATCCAAAAAAATATAGACTCTTCAAATAAAAAAACAAAGTAAATAGCGATATACTGCGGACGTGTGCGCAACTGAGAAAAATAAAATCGGGCTTAGACTATGATCTGTGTGAGTGCCGCGCATAAAACAAGTCAAAATTTCACAAAATTCCATTGTTTCCAGGTGTTCCAAAGATTTCAGAAAACGTCTAATGTAAAATTTTAAAAATCCAAGTGCCCAGCACTAACGGCAGGTTGCTCCCACATTGTTTTAAACTCTAACCAGCTTCAGACTAGGACTTATGAGATGGTAGTAACACGGAAACTCAAAATTACACCAAAAAATGCCCATTTACCGACATTAAAAAGACTCCAGAAAACATGCCATGCTTTTTTGTGTCAAATCTATTCTATCATAAAACCAACTTGTTGTCTCATTGAAATGACGTCCAACCAAGCTCAAACTAGGACTGGTTTCACTGCCGCTCTGTCGAAAATGCTAAATTTCGTCGAAAATACCCCTCGCACAAAATATATAAAAAATTCAGAAAAATATAAACTCTTCAAATAAAAAAACAAAGTAGATAGCGATATACTGCGGACGTGTTCGCAACTGAGAAAAATAAAATGGGGCTTAGACTATAATCTGTGTGAGTGCCGCGCACAAAACAAATCAAAATTTCCCAAAATTCCTTTGTTTCCAGGTGTTCCTAAGATCTTAGAAAACGTCTAATGTAAAATTTTAAAAATCCAAGTGCCCAGCACTAACGGCAGATTGCTCCCACATTGTTTTAAACCTTAACCGGGCTCAGACGAGGACTTATGAGACAGTAGTAACACGGAAACTCAAAATGGAACCAAAAAACCATACAGTTCGCAGCGTGAGTGCCTGACGAAAAAGTCAAAATTTGTGTAAATTACTCATTTCCGAGTGTGCAACAGAGTCCATAAAACTCAAAACTCAACAGATATTGAAAAATCCAATTAGTTAGCATTAAAGAAAAGTGCCGTTAGTGCTGGGCACTTGGATTTTCAAAATTTTCACAATAGACGTTTTCTAAGATCTTTGGAACACCAGTCCTTATTTTTTGTTTTTGACGAAATTTAGCATTCTCGACAGAGAGGTAGTGAAACCAGTCCTAGTCTAAGCTTGGTTAAACGTTATTTCAATGAGACAACAAGTTGGCTTTATGATAGAATAGATTTGACACAGAAAGAAAGCTTGGCATGTTTTCTGGAGTATTTTTAAAGTCGGTAAATGGGCACTTTTTGGCGTCATTTTGAGTTTCCGTGTTACTACCATCTCATAAGTCCTAGTCTGAAGCTGGTTAGAGTTTAAAACAATCTGGGAGAGCAACCTGCCGTTAGTGCTGGGCACTTGGATTTTTAAAATTTTACATTAGACGTTTTCTAAGATCATTGGAACACCTGTAAACAATGGAATTTTGCGAAATTTTGAAATGTGTTGTGCGCGGCACTCACACAGGTCATAGTCTGAGTCCGGTTTTATTTTTTTCAGTTGCGTACACGTCCGCAGTATATCGCTATCTATTTTGTTTTTTATTTGAAAAGTCCATATTTTTCTGGATTTTTTTATTTTTTTGTGCGAGGGGTATTTTCGACGAAATTTAGCAATCTCGACAGAGCAGCAGTGAAACCAGTCCTAGTCTTAGCTTGGTTGGACGTCATTTAAATGAGACAACAAGTTGGCTTTATGATAGAATAGATTTGACACAAAAAGAAAGTTTGGCTTGTTTTATGGAGTCTTTTTAAAGTCGGTAAATGGGCGCTTTTTGGTGTCATTTTGAGTTTCCGTGTTGCTACCGTCTCATAAGTCCTAGTCTAAACCTGTTTAGCTTTAAAACAATAAGGGAACAACCTGCCGTTAGTTGTGGGCATTTGGATTTTTAAAATTTTACATAAGACGGTTTCCGGAGATTTTTCAACATTTGAAAAATGAGCAATTTTGCAAAATTTTGAAATGTTTTGTGCGCGGCACTCACACAGGTTGTAGTCTGAGCCCGGTTTTATTTTTTTTTCAGTTGCGCACACGTCCGCAGTATATCGCTATCTACTTTGTTTTTTTATTTGATGAGTCTATATTTTTCTGATTTTTTTATATGTTTTGTGCGAGGGGTATTTTCGACAAAATTTAGCATTCTCAACAGAGCGGCAGTGAAACCAGTCCTAGTCTGAGCTTGATTAGACGTCATTTCAATGAGACAACAAGTTTGCTTCATGATAGAATAGACTTGACACAAAAAGAAAGCTTGGCATGTTTTCTGGAGTCTTTTTAAAGTCGGTAAATGGGCGCTTTTTGGTGTCATTTTGAGTTTCCGTGTTACTACCGTCTCATAAATCCTAGTCTGAAGCTGGTTAGAATTTAAAACAATGTGGGAGCAACCTGCCGTTAGTGCTGGGCACTTGGATTTTTAAAATTTAACATTAGACGTTTTCTGAAATCTTTGGAACACCTGGAAACAATGGAATTTTGTGAAATTTTGATTTGTTTTTGGCGCGGCACTCACACAGATCATAGTCTAAGCCCGATTTTGTTTTTCTCAGTTGCGCACACGTCCGCAGTATATCGCTATCTACTTTGTTTTTTTATTTGAAAAGTCTATATTTTTCTGAATTTTTTATATATTTTGTGCGAGGGGTATTTTCGACGAAATTTAGCATTTTCGACAGAGCGGCAGTAAAACCAGTCCTAGTTTGAGCTTGGTTGGACGTCATTTCAATGAGACAACAAGTTGGTTTTATGATAGAATAGATTTGACACAAAAAGAAAGCTTGGCATGTTTTCTGGAGTCTTTTTAATGTCGGTAAATGGGCATTTTTTGGTGTCATTTTGAGTTTCCGTGTTACTACCATCTCATAAGTCCTAGTCTAAAGCTGGTTAGAGTTTAAAACAATGTGGGAGCAACCTGCCGTTAGTGCTGGGCACTTGGATTTTCAAAATTTTACATTAGACGTTTTCTGAGATCATTGGAACACCTGGAAACAATGGAATTTTGTGAAATTTTGACTTGTTTTATGCGCGGCACTCACACAGATCATAGTCTAAGCCCGATTTTATTTTTCTCAGTTGCGCACACATCCGCAGTATATCGCTATTTACTTTGTTTTTTTATTTGAAAAGTCTATATTTTTTTGGATTTTTTTTTATTTTTTTGTGCAAGGGGTGTTTTCGACGAAATTTAGCATTTTCGATAGAGCGGCAGTGGAAACAGTTTTGGTCTGAGCTTGGTTGGACGTCATTTCAATGAGACAACAAGTTGGCCTTATGATAGAATAGATTTGACACAAAAAGAAAGCTTGGCATGTTTTCTGGAGTCTTTTTAAAGTCGGTAAATGGGCACTTTTTGGTGTCATTTTGAGTTTTCGTGTTACTACCGTCTCATAAGTCCTAGTCTAAACCTGGTTAAAGTTTAAAACAATGTGGGAGCAACCTGACGTTAGTGCTGGGCACTTGGATTTTCAAAATTTTACATAAGACGTTTTCTGGAGACTTTTGAACATTTAAAAAATGAGAAAATTAGCAAAATTTTCAATTGATTTGTGCGCGGCACTCACACAGGTCATAGTCTGAGCCCGGTTTATTTTTTTTCAGTTGCGCACACGTCTCCAGCACGTCGCTATTTACTTTGTTTTTTTTGTAACCCAACTATGTTTTTTTAAATAAAACAATTTAAAAAATCAAGGCTATTTTTCTTTAAAAATCGGTTTTTTAGCCAAAAGTGATAATTATTTTGGGCCAAAAAAGTTTTTATGGCCGAAAACAAATTCTTTGTCCCCGTGCGATCATTTTGAGTGGTCGATGACCCAATTTGACCAATGTATGCGCAAAAAAAGCTATGGCCCGCATCATGGCAACATTCTCGTGTGGTCAGTGACGGGACCCTGGTTTATAGTGATGCAAGCTGCAAGCTGCACGCAATAGGCTCCCTTTTTCGAGCCGCAGGTGCCTTGTTGGTGACTGTCTCTTTTTAATGTTCATTTTGATTTCCGACGTTTGAAAAAATTTACCTTGATACAAAAGTCAGCTTTGCGGTGTACCGCCTCTGTGGTAGGTGTGGCACACCGCACGGCTGGTTTTTGTATACCACGGTATTTAAGGCAACAACATGGTCACTAAAACGGCAACTTTTCGCGTGTATGATCAGGACACTGACGCACATGTGTCCAGCACTGCCAGTGTGTTTGTTTGTGACTGTACAATGCAGCACGTTTGCAAGGACTGTTGTTGCTCTCCTCGTGTGTGACACGTTTGCTTGTTTTGTCTTTTTCTCAGCTCAGTTTGACGCAGCCCGAGGCTACGAAATCATGGGCCACGAGCTGCGCACAGCAGACGCAGCGATGTTTGTGCAACCGGTTACCCGCTACCGCCACTGCATCAATGAATGCTGTCGTAGGGGCCAACTCTGCGGAGGTGTGTGCGCTTTTGTGGTTATATACAGCTCTCCCTATAGTTTTTGTGTGGCTCCGCCCCCTCACATCCCAGATTACAGAAACCCAAAGGTGCCAAAAGTCCGATGGCTCGGTGTTTGAGTGAACGCACGCGGAGCGTCCAACGAAAGGCGGGGGACAGCCTTTTAGCCCTTGGTGTCCTAGCTGGTGGTACCGACTTTTCCAATTTCGGTAACTGTTTAATTTAAAACAGCGAATTCAAAAGTTTCGTGAGTTCGTTAAACAAGTGCGTGCAGACTCAGAAGAACTACATTGACGGCGGAACATTTCTAGCGTGCCCTAAGGCCAACCCAGCCCATAAATTGTCGCATTGCAGGTGTCAATTACAACTTCCGCTCCCGTCGCTGTGTTTTAATCGACGCACGCATTTGCGACAACTTCACAAACAAACACGAGTTGCACGCTCGAACCCTGAAAAACGCCACCGTCTATGATTTGGTGTTCACGCGCAAGTGCGACCAATCATTGTTCTGATAACATTGATCACACAACCGATAACTGAAAATTTTTTTCTGACAATAAAAATGCCTCGTAAAATGCGTAACGTCGTGACAATATACACTGTTTTTTTTGTGTTTTTGACTTCAACGTCATTTTCAACTGATGATCACCCTTTATTGTTTAAAGCTACATGAAAGTTTGCTTTGAAACTTTTTCGTTTCCCGTGGAAATACTTTTTCTGAGAAAAAGTTTCAAATGAACATGAATCACACCGGATTACAGCCGAACTCTAAATTATAGCCAATCAGCCAAGGCTTAACCCATGCTTTCTGTGCAAGCATTGCTGTGGAGGCGGAGTCTGTTCTGCACAGAAAGCATGCATCACGTGATCAGTAGCCAATCAGCTGATTGCCCATAATGTGAAGTTCGACTGTAGCTGCATTTCATTGCTGAAGTTGCGTATCTCAGTTAGCCATTATTAGTACATTTGTATTGCAGAAAGATGCCAGTTGAAAAACTGATTTCAGAAATGGGTCTCAGCAGGTGAGAAACTCTAAAAACTGACCAACGTGGTCTGTGGCCATCATTATTGATCAAGATTTGCGCGAACAACAGTTGAATTGAAACTGCAGTTAAATATTGATCAGTAACCATTCATGGTCAATATCTTGGTCATTTTTTGGTGTGACCTTCATCTGTTGCAGATGCTCTTGATTCCACCTCAGTTTTGCTCCGTTAAAATGTGAACTGTGCGTTTTGTTGCTAGTCCGGTTTTCGATTGTGCGTTGCATAAAGCTTTAGTAAAATGATCAACTGGTGAAGCGAGGAGTGACGAAGGCAAGGGCACAATAAATGGCAACCTGAGTGAATGGCACGTCTGGAGAACAGAAATCGTGCATGTTTCGGTAGTTGCAAGTATGTACAAACAATGTGTGACTTATTTTTTTAAACGTGTCCCACTGAAATGACGTCATGTGCCGCCAAACATGCGCTTGCCGTTTGCAGCAAACCAGACTTTCCGTTTAGCCGGTTTCTTCCCGCAAACAAATGGTGAATGTCGAATCAGTCACATCAAACTGACATTTTAGTGCCTGTACTTTGGCAAACGGGAGTTTTTAAAGCAAATGACGTCATTTTAGTCCGGACACGTTTGAATAAATCCCCAAATACCACAATGCAAGTATTTTGTTCCAGATGTATCATTATCTGATTTGCATATCAAGTTTGTGGTGTGACAAATCAGCAGCGTTATGCGTATTTGAAGAACGGTTTCTTCCAAAATTCGCCTGTGACTTTCTAAAATCAAATGGATTTGCATATTCAGCATCGTTTGATTGCCTCCAAAACTAAAACAAACTATTGCGCTTTTGACCGCTGTTGTTATACTGAATCGGTGCATGTGCACGCACAGTAACACACTGATAAACCGTTGGTTGATCAGGCATTGTCGGTTTTAAAATGTTATTCTGAACGCTCTCGTTTGTAGTTTAACTGCCAGCATTTGCAGAAACACGTGTAGAAATACACACATTTGTAATCCAAGAACACAGAGCATGCAATCTTCAATGCAACAACAAACTGACCGTTTGCCCGTTTTCTTGAATATAGCAGAGCGTGATAACAAAACCTGCATGCAACCCAGTGACCGCCAAAGTGGATAGTGTGGCCCAGTTTGTGCGTGTGTCGCCGCATATATAAACGCACCATTTATCAACAACATTATCATTTTGCAATTCACTCTTCACTTTCCATTGTTCTTTCCATTCGCATTCCTATTGCAACATCGACCATGTGTGAGATTCGCATTGTGGCGTGCACTGCGGTGACACTCAGCGTGGCAACGATCGTCGCGTGCTTGCTGGCCGTGCCGCGCATTTACAGCGAAGTGCAGCAAATCTGGATCGAGCTCGATCAACAAATGCTCGAGTATAGGGTAGAAAAACTGTTTTTATAAATGTTTTTTTTCAATTAAAACACGTAATGAGGTATAGTTGAACATGCATAAATGTTACCGGCGCGGTATACGCTTACCAGACGGAACCGCAAAAAACAGTGCTTGCACGTTGTTATGTAGAATATCAAAACAACTTCTTTTGAGACCTATTGACGTTCCTAAGTTTAGCAGCGCTTGGGTTCACATTCATTTTTCTTCACTTTTTCATTGTGTTTCCGTGCAAAAAACGAGCGTGACACCAATTGTAGAGTTGCTTTCGCAGGAGCTGTCGCGTGCTGTGTGGAACGATGCGATCAGTGTGCAGCCAGTGCGCCGTGCCCACCGCCAAGCGCCCAACTTTGTCTACAACAACGCCCCTGTTGCTGATGCGCCAGTCGTGCAACCACTGCAACCACTGCAACCAACTTGCTGTCAGTGGTTTTATCTTTTTTTTGAAAAAATCAACGTTACCTGAAAGATGACCACGCTGAGGATTCCAATCTTCAGTAGCCGAAAAAGTGATAAAACTATGACAGTTCTGCTGTGACTACTGTATTTTTGCCATCGCAGTTTCACTTAATTTCCAAATCCAAATCTGCAGCGTGCAACGCCGAGAACTCGTGCCCCCCTGGACCGCCAGGCCCGCAGGGGTCCAAGGGTGCATCAGGTGGGGATGGAAGTCCGGGCAGGGACGGGCTGCCTGGTCGTGACCAACGCGACCTGCAGTTGGAAGAACAGGGTCCCCAGAAGTGCTACTACTGCCCGCACGGGCCGATGGGACCACCGGGAGCCCAGGGACGCACTGGTCAGTTGGGGAAGTTTGTTGCGTTCAACAGAATAGGGGTGCACTCATTCATTACGGTTTCTCTCAAGCTAAGGTGTCCGAAAAAAGGTGTCTGGTGTCCTGCCCGCCTGGTGTGGCCAACATCCCACTATACGTTTTGAGGCCACTTTTATTTCCGGGACAAAAAACCAGACGGACCAGAAACCAGACACCGGTTCGGATACCTTTCCTAGCGCGCATGCTTTTGTGTTGTAGATTTCCTTAATTGTGCGTTCAGGACCTCGAGGCATGCGAGGCGCTCGCGGAGGCGATGGAATGAACGGAAGAGACGGAGGCCCAGGCACACCCGGTGAGATGGGACCAAGTGGACCACAGGGCAGACACGGACACCCGGGACCGTCGGGCGAAAAGGGACGAAATGCACAGGCCGGAATTGGGCAAAAGGGACAAAAGGTGGGCTGCACATGTGCACTTTGCTTAAAGAGCTCGTCTGAAAAACAGAGCACTCTGCGATAACACTGTAATATTGCACAGTCGTCAAACAAACACACAGGCACGGATGAACACACAAGCACAATCAAACACACAGGCGCAAACACACACACACAAGCACAAGCAAACACTCAGGCACAAACAAACGCACAGGCACAGACAAACACACAGGCACAAATAAACACATAACACACACAAACACAAACGTCATTGTGCAACAATGTCAACAATAATAAAGTATACAGGTGGTGCACGTGCACTGTCTTCAGACGAGGACTTTTGCAATTATCTAAAAATGCGGGAGACGCATATAAAAGGAGGAATATGGCTTTGTCTAAGCAGTGAGAGACTTGGCTCGACAACTCTTTTCAAGTCTCTGATGTGGTACACACGGATACAAGTACATAAAAGCTATATTTTTGCGCCGCGTTTGTTTTACTGAAAAGTGTAAAAAGTTTTAAAATCATTTTTTAACTGTCCTTTCCAGTTTAGTCCGAAATCACATCATGTGCGAAATTCTGTGCAAATTCTGTGCAGAACTTCTGTAAATCAAGAATCTGTAAATTCTGTGCAAAAACAGAAAAATCAGAGACTGCAAAACATTGTTTCATGTGGTTTTATCGTTGCTAACGTACGCATCGCTGTGTACACACCAGCATCAGTGACAAAAAGGTGTTATCTTCCGTTGATTTTCAGCCTTTTTACCAAACTCTAGTGGCAGGATAAACTGTCTGTCCCGTGAGTCCTTAAGGGCCTTTGCCACAGAAGGAGACCTTGCGTTCCCCAATGCCTCTGCGATACACTTTGTCCTGGGCAAACCAGTATCAGCGATCTGAAGTCTGATCGTTGTTTTAGTGGTTTTAGTGGTCGCTAAATGCCCGAAATACCGCAAAAGTTTTAATTGTCTACAAAGTATTATCTTTCTTATTAATCGTGACCCAATATGCGTTTGCACGCACAGATAGAGAAAATGTTTCATGGCTGCGCGGCAATTTTAAATGAGCAAAAACTTAACGTATTCTGACGACAGATTCGTGCAAGAAATTGAGAAAAAACCAGTCAGAATGTTTTTTCACTAAACAAAATTTATTTCAATTCATATTCGAACTACGCTCTGGCGCGAAACATTTTTTCAGTGTGCGGCTTTTCCACACATCATTCAACATTACTAAGCCTCCTTCGTACGAAAAGATTATACATGTGCAACCGAAATAGTGAATAAACGGCGCAAAAATATGGCTCTTATGTACTTGTATCCGTGTGTACCACATCAGAGACTTGAAAAGAGTTGTCGAGCCAAGTCTCTCACTGCTTAGACAAAGCCATATTCCTCCTTTTATATGCGTCCCCCGCATTTTTAGATAATATTCTGACTTTTAAATAAGTCCCGAAGGTCGAACCAAATTCACATCTCGTTGGTCACACATTCTTCTAAACCCCGGATACCTCAGAGTTTTCATTTTTTGTTTTTTGGGCCGATTTCGCCTATGCTATTTCTACGGCCGATTCGCTCGAAATCGTTACGATTCAGTATCTAGAGTTGCTCACAAAAAACCAACCCAAAATCCGGGATCAGTGCATTGAATTACTCTGGAAAACAACCTTTTCTTGTTTTTCGTTTCTAGAACGATTTCGCTAACTTCAACGGCCGATTCGCCCGAAATCGTCACGATTCAGCATCTAGAGTTGCTCACGTAAGAAAACTAACCCAAAATTCGTGATCAGCGCATTGAATTACCCTGGAAAACACCCTTTTCTTGTTTTTCGTTCCTGGACCGATTTCGCCAACTTCCACGGCCGATTCGCCCGAAATCGTCACGATTCAGCATCTAGAGTTGTTCACGTAAGAAAACTATCCCAAAATTCGTGATCAGCGCATTGAATTACCCTGGAAAACCCCCTTTTCTTGTTTTTCGTTCCTGGACCGATTTCGCCAATTTCCACGGCCGACTCGCCCGAAATCGTCACGATTCAGCATCTAGAATTGCTCACGTAAGAAAACTAACCCAAAATTTGTGATCAGCGCATTGAATTACCCTGGAAAACATTTTTTTCTTGTTTTTCGTTCCTGGACCGATTTCGCCGATTTCCACGGCCGATTCGCCCGAAATCGTCAAGATTCAGCATCTAGAGTTGCTCACGTAAGAAAACTAACTTAAAATTCTTGATCGGCGCATTGAATTACCCTGGAAAACACTCTTTTCTTGTTTTTCGTTCGTGGACCGATTTCGCCGATTTCCACGGCCGATTCGCCCGATATCGTCACGATTCGGCATCTAGATTTGCTCACGTAAGAAAACTAACCCAAAATCCGTGATCAGCGGATTGAATTACCCTAGAAAACACCCTTTTCTTGTTTTTCGTTCCTGGACCGATTTCGCCAACTTCCACGGCCGATTCGCCCGAAATCGTCACGATTCAGCATCTAGAGTTGCTCACGTAAGAAAACTAACCCAAAATTCGTGATCAGCGCATTGAATCACCCTGGAAAACACTTTTTTCTTGTTTTTCGTTCCTGGACCGATTTCGCCGATTTCCACGGCCGATTCGCCCGAAATCGTCACGATTCAGCATCTAGAGTTGCTCACGTAAGAAAACTAACTTAAAATTCGTGATCGGCGCATTGAATTACCCTGGAAAACACCCTTTTCTTGTTTTTCGTTCGTGGACCGATTTCGCCGATTTCCACGGCCGATTCGCCCGATATCGTCACGATTCGGCATCTAGAGTTGCTCACGTAAGAAAACTAACCCGAAATCCGTGATCAGCGCATTGAATTCCTACGGACTAAACATTTCTCCTATTTTTCGTAGCTCAGACAAAATTTGTAAGAGTGAAAAACTGATACCCAGTCAAAATGCTACCAACTTTAAAAATGCACAATTTTGACCCCAAAAAATGCCCGGGCAAAAAAATAAACTAAATTTTCAGAATCTACGGATGAAATTACCCTAGGAAAAAATTTTGTTCAACTGTGAAAGTGTCCCAGCTAAAAACTGAAAGGGCGAACACTTAAAACCAGGTGAAAACCCTCCCAACAATTAAAAATGCCCAATTTTTTACCCAAAAACAGGTTCTGGGTAAAAAATTAACCCAATTTTCAAAATCTCCGAGTGGAATTACCCCAGGGAACATTTTTGTTCGACTGCGAAAGTGTCGCAGGTAAAAATTGAAAGGGCGAACACATGTTGATTACATACCAGAAAAAAAAATACCAAGGAAAATAAGTAACATAAATTTCAGAATAGGTTTTTCGTGTCTACAGCGTATGAAAAATAGTCGGATAAAAATTTTTTCGCGGCTCCAAGCACAACTTTGGGTGTTCGTTTCGTGTGCACAGAACCAAGTTTGTGGCTTATACTATGCTCGCTGGACGCAGCGAGCAAATTTGAAAAAAGCGCGCGAGGGAATATCCAGCCATATAATGCGTGATGCGCTGTCCGCTCGCTGGCGCTCGCTCGCGCATCCGCATGATTTGGCACAATTGATTTAGTTTGATGCGGCGCGAAGCAACGGCGTGAATTGTGTTTTGCTTTGCAGGGTCAGACCGGTCGTGCGGGCGTGCGTGGCGATCAGGGAATACCAGGCGAACCAGGACAGGATGGAGACGTTGGCAGAGAGGGGCCGATTGGGCCGGATGGATTCTCGGGCTTTGCCGGCCTGCCAGGCGACCAGGGAATCGAGGGACTCAGGGGCCCCGTCGGTCAGTGGATTTGCACAAAAAATGGGATTTGGTTGAAAATGTTGCCACGAAACTTGCTCAGCTTTGTCGTTATAACCTATTTTTTTAAACGTGTCCCACTGAAATGACGTCATGTCCCCCCAAACTGCCCTTCCCTTCCCACCAAACCTTTTTTTTTTTTTTTTTTCCCGTAAACAAATGGTGAATGTCGAGTCAGTCACACCAAACTGACATTTTAATGCCTGTACTTTGACAAACGGTCGTTTTTAATTAAAATGACGTCACGTTAGTCCGGACACGTTTGAATAAATCCACAATACATTATCAAGCATTTCAACAACCAAAACTCCGTTTTTCAGGCAATGACGCACACTACTGCCCGTGCCCGGTGCGTCACAACAAATGAGCCAGCAAGTTCACACGTCTATTGCCAATTGTTAAAACACAGTTTTTAGTTCAATTGTATCTCCATCCAGTTATTACTTCATTTTTATTGAATTGTTCGCATGTGAAAACTGCATTGTTGCAAAACATGGCTTTGATCGGGTGATGTAAATGGTTTGATTTCAACAAAAAGTTTGCTAAAAACTGTTGTGTATCTGGTTGAAAAATACTGTACAACACTGAGAGAAGTTAGTCCACAAAACAAAGTCTGTAACATGGGGTGTTTCTGAGGTCAATGAACACGAACCAACCCAAGCAGATTTGTTGACTTATTGTGAAATTTCACCTGCATTTCAGAACTATGCGCATAGAATTTGAAAAGATGCAGAAAGAAATTTCACAAAGTTGTAAAGTGAACAAAACAGTTGTCGTAGTCTCTGCAACGAACGTCATCACAATGCAACACAACGGAAGTACTAAATAATCAGGAACACACGTCTGTGAACGTCTTTTGGAGGCCAAATGATGAATGTAAAGTTTGTGGCTGCACAACTGCTACAAGACTGCTGTGTTCAAGAAACATACCAAAGTGGAACCTTTTGCCGGTTGTTCTTCCCAACGTTTTTTCAATGAAAATTGCACACGTTGAAAGCAAATAATATAAATATTTGGCCCAGAGACTGACTGCCTTCACAGCATCCCAGCAAACACGTACTGTCACCTCCAGTTGTCGGCATCCAGTTTTATTGTGTTGCTATAACACTTTTTATGTTACACTTTTGAACATTAGAGCTATCGAGTTGGCTGTCAAATTTTCAGTCTTCACTTAAACGACATTTCTTCATCAATGGTGTTTTTATTTCTTAACTTTCACTGACGGTTTCAAAGCACACCTGACAACAAAACCGATTGAGGATCAACGATTCACAAAACGTCCCGAATCATGCAACCACTGCTTTTCGAAGAAACTCATTCGAGAGCGTTGCTGCCGCGTTTGATATCGCCCGTGAACGGTGACTGTCGAATGCAGCGTGTGCCACACAGATGCGTGCAACCGCACAAATGGACGTGAGTTGAGTACACTAGGACCGAGTAATCTTGGCATAGTAAACTCTTGCAGGGTGAGAAAAGCGCGCGCGAATACGACGGCATGTCCACCGGTTCGTGTTTCACAACATTTGCCTGTGCCACAACTTGCCACTGCTGCAGCGACCTGTTCGGCAGTCTCCTGGGCGTGCGTTGGCGCGTGCTGCTGTGCCTGTTCGCCGCCGTGTACGTGTGCAGCTGGGCGCTGTTCGCGTGCGTCTACGTGGCCGCACAGCGGGCGTACACCGCTGCGCGGTGCATCCACGACGTGCACTCACTCACCACTGCGTTCCTGTTCTCGTTGGAGACGCAGTCCACCATTGGCTATGGATCACGGTAAACGTGACGTCATACTGACGTGTGCGTGTGCGCCAATGAAGGACACCGTCATGTTAGGACTCGTGTTATTGCGTTCACGAGACGCGTGCCTTTGACATGCGTCAGTATGAACTGGCCTTCTGGTCAAACACAGCGGCTGCGTTTTCACACCCTTGTGGCCTCGTGGTAGCACGTTAGACTCTTGTATGTGCGATTGGGCGATCGAGCCCCGCCGAGGGGTGTACAGGCACTTAATGACAGAGAAAACTCGACGGGCGCCCTACTCGACGGCGTTCTGTACGTTTTTTCTGGTTTAGCCCTGGCTGAAAACATCGCCTGAAATCCCAACAACAACACTTGGCGTATATTACGCGATTCTGCGAATGTGACACGTGCCACATAGCACACATTCATCTTGGTTCGTGCCAAAAAAACTAAACCACAACGCTCGTGTGTGCCGGATAAATGTTTGTGCGTGTTGCGTTTGGTGCAGGCACGTCACGGACGAATGCACGTTTGTGATCTGTGCCGTTTGCGTGCAGTCGATCGCCGGTGTGCTCATGCAAACGTTGCTCACTGGCCTGGTGCTCGCGAAATTCCTCCGACCGAAGAAACATTCACAGCAGATTAAATTCAGGTGATTTTGATAAAATGCTTGTTTTAAATTTGTAACCCTCTTCCCCCAACTGACACTGGTGGTTTGTTGTTGGGGTGACCAGCCAGGCAGCGCCTCGCTCTGTGGGGACAGTGTATCTGTCCGTAAGCATAATGCATCATCATTTTTTGCAAACCCGTTCACAGCGCCGTGTGTGTTCTCGTTTCAGCAAAACAGCAGTGCTTTGCACGGAAGACGGCGAGCGCACGCTGATGTTTCGCGTGGCAGATTTGTCGGACACGCCGATCGTGGAGGCGCACGTTCGCTGCTACGCGCTCGCTCCGCTCAAGAGCAAGGTCGTGGCACTGTGTCTGTGTTGCGATTGAATAGACAAACGATGAGCCGATGTAGAGAGTTAACTTTAATGTCGATCTCAGAACTGACTCCCCATGTACAAGAAATATCACAGTTATATAGGCGAGAACTAACATAATTAGTGAGTAAATTACCTAATTATAAATGATAAATACGCATAATTAGATCACATTATCTTCTCCTACGCAAATACCAAAAAATTCACAAAAAATCACAACGCCAAAAGTATCACTCCATTTCGTCCTCCGTCGTCGTTGTCCTTCCCGCGATACTCATCCTCCTGATATTGCACTCCTGTTCGCATTCCTTTGAGCCGTGTCTCAATTCTTCAAGTGGCCTCTCAATAATTTTCCCACTATCCAGCAAAATCTGCGCTGATTTGGGTGGTACAAACTTATCAGTTTTGCCACGTAGCGGATGCGAGGGATTCAAGTTCTTTTCCCTTGTTGTTTGCGCAACCGTATCCGCGACCCAAACTGAATCTCCGACTTGGTAACTTCCGGGTATATACGATGAGATGGATGCATCCTTTTGCGCTTTTGGTATGTTCCGAATTTCGCCTCTTTGCGTATCCATCGCGTCTCCAATTTTCGATTCAGAAGACAAATCATCATCGCCCTTCGACGACATTTTTTCGCTTTGTTGCTGCTTCTGTGCTCGACGCTGTCGGCGGTTTCTTTTCGGAATGTCATGTTGAAATCCAGCATTGGAGGAATTTATTGTTGGCATCAAACGCACTTCATCGTCGTCAGTAACAGGGCAACATTCACGAGCCATTTTAACGAAAGACACATCACTACCCTTGCCATCTGCGGGATAGCATTTCATCAATCGGAACGGTTTGCCGCTTTTTGTGATCACTTTTACTGCGAGTTCACGCAATTTATTCCTTCCAATAATCATGTCTACATCACCATTCAAAGTTGGTGACACAAGGAATCCACAGTTTTTCACAGTTTTACCGTCTACTGAAAGTCTGGCGTGACACATTCCTTCTACGCCTACAGACGATCCATTCACCGCTTTGAGCGTTTTTCTCGTCCGAAAAATTCTTAATCCATGTTCCTTTGCACAGTTGCTCGACAACAATGTCTCGTCGGATCCAGTGTCCACACAGTAGTGGTTGACCTGCTGTCCATTCAACAATGGCGATTCAAACTTGTCTTCACCGTCACATTCACAATCTGTCGTGTTCGCATTCTGATTTGTGATTATGCCAACTTTCCTTGTTTGGAAATTCGCGTTGCCATTCCTGTCTGTTTGGAACTCAATAGCATTTGGCTGTGGCACGTTTGTGAGGTTGTTGTTGTAATTTTGCTGATTTTCAAACGGTCTGTTCCAATGACCATGCTGTCTATTTTGGAAATTTCCATTCTGCGCA
Source organism: Theristus sp. LFF4_11 (assembly GCA_030248135.1). Classification (NCBI taxonomy): domain Eukaryota; kingdom Metazoa; phylum Nematoda; class Chromadorea; order Monhysterida; family Xyalidae; genus Theristus; species Theristus sp. LFF4_11. The sequence continues at coordinate 18,273 of JASANC010002085.1, forward strand.
TTACGATTACCGTTGAACCCATGATAACCCGTGTTCCACTGATTGCCGTTAGACTGGTAGCCATAGTTCGGCTGTCGACTTTGCCAGTTGTTTTGGCTGACAAACTGATTCCCGTTGTTCAACTTCCGAGGTTGCATGAACGTCTGATGACCACCACGCCAATTGTCATGATAATGACGACGACCGTTCTGACGATAGCCGTACTGACTGTCACGGTTTTCACGACGTTCAAACGTACGTTCATTGGCTTTGAACTTTTCAAATTCTTCCATTTGGTCGATTTTATTCACGATCTGACGAAACGTGTACCCATCACATGCCATTTCTGCAGCTTTTGCCTCAAAAACCGCGTTATTGAGACGAATCGAAAAGAATTCTGTCATCATCGAATCCCAAGGTTTCATGTATCTGCCGTGCTCGTCACACGGTTCTCCACCCATTTCCAGATACAAGTTCTCCAACCGCATGGCAAATGCACGCACTGTCTCGTTACTTTGACGACGCACTTTATGAAACTGTGATGACGCACTGGCACACACATTGCGAGATCCGTAGCAACTGTTCAAGTACTGAAACAACTCATTCAGATTCGTGCGCACTTTTTCCGACTGTTTATCCAACACAGTACGAGCATTGAGGCCCAAGCACAATCGCACATGTGCGATAGCCGTTTTTTCATCAACCGGGAACGTCTCAAGTCTGCTTCGAACATTCTCACTCCACACTTTGAAGCTCAATTTGCCGTCGATATCAAACGTTTCAAATTGTGCCGTCAACAGCGTACGGGCGTTTTGACTGTGGTTATTGTGACAACATTCAGAATCACTGTTTGGATCACACTTATTATTGCCACCATTCTGCTTCTCATCACGATTAGTCAGTGCAGCCAGAATTTGTTGTTGCTGCATCAGCATTTGCAAAATCAGGTCATTTGTGGTTGCACTTTGTGCCGATCCCGCTGCGTCACTGGCGTTCTGCTGGGTCACACCTGATGCACTCTTATTCAGAGGCATACCTTTTTTCAAGGCCGGTGCAGTGGTACCCAGTGCGCTCTTATTCAGAGGCACACCTTTTTTCAAGGCCGGTACAGTTGAAACAGATTTGCCACCACGTACACTCTTAAGCAGAGGCACACCCTTTTTCAGGGCCGGTGGGGGATACCTCTGTGCTTTTTGGCCTCTCCTCGAAGTACGCGAAATGCACGCACAGCACTGGTTCGGACCGGAAACCGTATCATCTGATTCACAGGCAGTCACGATTGGCGTCTCATCCCGATCCGTCACTGTAGCACTGATTGCTGTCGCTGTCAGAGTACTGCGTTCAACGTCATCCGTCTCTGGTTCATCTTGGAAACTGCACCCAGCGTCATCTGTCTCTGTGTCATCTTGAAATGAACTGTACAACTCAGACTCATCTAGATCATTCGATCTGCTGATTTTCAGGTGACGCTTATAATCAAAATACTGCGACGAAAAGTCCCTCACTCTGTCAGCGAGCTCACGTAACGGCAAAGTCTCAGACGGTGAAATGGTCGCCCTCATTTTACAACGTAACGTCTCACTCAACTCCTTCTTTTGCTTAAACACAGCACATAGCAGGTTGAGACGCTTCCTGTCTTTGCGCTCACAGCACCGCTTAATCAACTGCGTAACATCCCACCCTTTCAACTTCACCATGCTTGTATCGGCATCATCACCACGGTCACTGTCCCTGCTTGCGAGCTCTGTGTTCTCTGCGGATGACGACGACGTGCGGTCATGATGACTGGACGATAACAGTGGCTTACGACGAAGCGAACGAAACGAACATCTTTGACGACGATCCATCTCAATAGCGAAGGCTGCGTGTTGTAGACGTCGGGCTCACCACAAACGATGAGCCGATGTAGAGAGTTAACTTTAATGTCGATCTCAGAACTGACTCCCCATGTACAAGAAATATCACAGTTATATAGGCGAGAACTAACATAATTAGTGAGTAAATTACCTAATTATAAATGATAAATACGCATAATTAGATCACATTATCTATAGTCTGCTGAAAACGTCCTCCGGGACACCGAGGGCTGCTCGAGAAAGTTGAAGCCGAACACCCCTTCATACATTTTTATTGAAAATTTATTGGATTTAAGAAATAAAAAATCGCTTCATTTAATTGTGGTACCCAGGCCTTATGATAGCAAAAAAACATGTGTCACACAAGCACAAGCCCGAAAGCTTCAAGATGCTTTTATTTTTCAGGAAGGCCACACACAACGACTGTATTGCCATAATCTGGACGTCGGATATGAAGACGGTCAAGACAGGGTGTGTGCGGTGCCGCGCGGATTTGTTATTTTTCCGTGCAGTATTTTTCCTGCTGGTAAAAAAAATTGTTGATCATTCAAGTTCAGTTTCGGGCGTGTATGTACAGGTACTGCTGTTATGGCCAATCACTGTTCGCCACGTCATCACGGAAGACAATGATAGCGCGCTGTTGCAACTCATGCACGAAAAAGAGGATGACTTTGAAATTGTGGTCACCGTGGAGGGTATTGTGGAGGCGACTGGCATGACCTTCCAAGCACGCACTTCCTATCAGCCGCATGAAATCCAGAACAATCGACGGTCTGTATAGTGGTGCGATTGCATTGGAAGTTTTCCTGCGCGGGATTCTTAATGTGAATCGGTCGGTTACTGCATCTACGTCTGCATTTGCACGATCATCTGTATCAGAATCTGTCCCAACATAAGCATTATTTTTCTGCTTGTGAATGGTTTGCCTCTTCACTTAATACGAATTTAGGCTGTTTTTCAGTTTCGTTGACATTATCGATCGTCACCCGGTGACCAAAGAGTGGCAAATGAATCTGAGTGCGTTCGATTGCACTGTCGCTTCCACGGACACCGCTCATGCAAGTTCAACGAAAAATGGACAAGCAACGAAAACTGATTCAACCTGCAACTACCGGCATTCCGTGTGATGTCGTTTTCTTTTTTCAAATCATGTTTCATCGCGTTTATGGTCGTTCTATTTTGTAAGCTAATAAAAATGGCAAGTTAAAATTTGGTTTCATGTCTTTTGTAAATGTTTGGTTCATTTCAATGCTTTCGCAATGCCGAGCCGTTTGTTCTTTGGGTCGTAAACGTTGCAGTATTCCCTGATGAACACGTCCCCGAGAATCCATCGAGGCGCCCCGAAGCCTGAAGGGAACGCCTGGAAGCCGAGCATGCACTCGCCTGGGTTGCCAGTCTGAAAGAGGAGAGAAAAAACAAAAAATGATAAAAAAAATGTACTACTCTGGTTCAATTTAGCAGAAAAAAACGAAAAGTGAAGTAAAATTGTGGTGCCATGCGCAAGAAACACCCCCACTAACCGGAACGATGTAATTCTTTTGCGTCACAGGATAGTCCTTGCCATTGATGGTGAACACGACATCCGGCAGACCAGTGGCATCGCATTTAATCAGATACTGAAATGTTTTTCAGGATAAAATGCACGCCTGAAGCCGAAGCGAATTTCATCTGCAGCGGAAAGAAATTAGTTGCAGTGGTGTACATTTTTCACACACGTTGATTTTTTAAAGTCGTTCATTCGTGCGTTCAACAGGCCGAGAAATATGCCAGTAAAAATCCGCACCGGACGTTTTCGGCAAAATCAAGATGCATTATGCACCAATTTTCTTGCGTGATTGAAACAACGTTTCGACACGCAACAATTCTTGCAACCAACTATGTTACTGTCTAGCAGATTTCTCGGCCATGCACTATTTTTGTCCCAATGGTATTTATTACCACTTGCAACGACGAGTCGTACTGGCCGCCCAGTTTAGTGGCGATTTCTTTGACCTCCTCTGTTGGGCCAGCAATCAGCGACGTCCCCGTATCAGAGATGGCGCTTCCACCTTGGAACGTGCGGTCACCAATTGCCATTCTGCAAGTTTTTGACAGCAAAAAATCAATAAATCACATTCATGAGCATCTCAGGGTATAGCTTGAAACACCGCTCGGCTGTTTGTTTATCATGCTGATTTTCGGACACGACAAAGGAAATGGCACAAAAATTGGGATGAAGAAGGGAATGGTTCGAAAAATGGAATGAAGAAGGGAAGGGAATCGTTTGAACGTGAAGATCTCTGCTGAACTACCGTATTACCCCCATTAAACCCCCCCCACCATTAATCCCCCCACCAATAAACCCCCACCCCCCGACCAGTTTCCGAATAATCCCCCCCCCACAAATAATCCCCCATGGGGGATTATTGGAGACCTGTTTGAAACACATACCCAGCGAATTCAGTGGCTGGTTGCAGTGAAAGTGATGAAATTGTGCTACCAAAGGCCCCAAATAGGTGAGTTAATAGTAATTTCATCACAAAAGGCTGTTATAAAAGGAAATTTCTATGTAGAGTAGAAGTTTCTGCGACTTTCTTGCCTGCCATGCAAGGTATTTTTGCCATTTTTCAACAAACCCCCACCCCTAGAATTTTTTTGTAAATAAACCCCCCCCCCCCACCAATAATCCCCCCCCCCCACCAATAAACCCCCACCCCTAAAAGTCGCTGACGTATTAATCCCCCATGGGGGTTTATTGGGGGTAATACGGTATGAACTCATTTTGCTTGAATCAGTTTGTATTCACTGACTTGTCCAAGTGAATCTCGTAATACGTGGCGGCCGTTAACTTCACCCAATCGACGTTTCGGTCGCAATTGTCCGTGTCTAAACCGCCGTATGTGATGCGACCACCCGGCTTACTTTGTACATCGCCTTCACTGCAACAACACAAACAACGAAAATAAACAAAACAAGCTGAACGAATGTAAAGCATCGAGACTTTTGACCCGTGCCATTAATGGCTGTTTATATCCGGTCCAAGATCAAAACAATTTTCATGCCCAACCGAATCTTCGCGTGTCAAAAGGCAACATGAGAAAGAACAAGTAGAAAAAAAACAAGCGTCATAATGGTAACTAAACGCAGTCATCCAGACAGAGAAATATGGGTTGTCGAGGTGGTCCATGATGTTGATAAACGGCGGGGTCACACCATCGACAGCGATTGCTTTGAATGCGAGCCCGCAGATCCCGTCGATCGGGGTGTCCTGGGTTCAAAAACTTCAGTAACCGAATCACCGAAATCTAACACAACAATGCAATTCCCTTTTCTGCTGGTGGAATCCTTCTCATTTTTTAATTTTTTCAAAAAAGCTTGTTTTATCTGTCTTGAATGATCGAGTTTTGCTCAATGATCAGTGTTAAAAATGCATAATAAACCCTGAAAATCGTTACTGGCCAATTAAAAAATGCGTCTCTGCTGTCTTAACACGTGAATTCAAGTTTAGTTGTAAAATTTATGGTGAAGTTAGTAGAAAATTAGTAGCGCTTTTAGCGAACCTTGAAGAATTCAGCAACGTGTATTGCTTGACCGAACACCTGCTTGTCGTAGCACAGCCCGCTGTTGCCGAACTGAAAGGCAGATAGATACACATTTCAGACGTAAAAATTTATGAATCCTTTCAAGAGCTGTAAAATTTAGAATAAGCACTGTACAGCCGCACTCTAAATTATAGGCAATCCGCTGACCGGTGGATTATCTCGTGTGAGTATGTGCAGGCATTACTGTGGAAGTGGGTTCTATCCTGCTCAGACAGCATGCACCACGCGATCACCAACCGAACCAATCAGCTGATTGTCTACAATTTAGAGTTCGACTGTAGAAGCCCAAATCTACATGACGTCTTTCCACAGCCCCAGCCGTCCCCACGTACGCAGAACACGTCTTGACCGAGGTAGCCGTACGCAGAGCCGGTGCCGTACATGATGAAGAATGGGAAGCCGTTGACGACGTGCGTGCTGCTCGCGGACGCGTCGTAGTGGTCTTTGCCAACTGCACGGCGAAAAAAAGCAATTCTATTTTAGTGTTCTATTGAATTAAAAAACACTCTTCTGAACTCTGACAGAAGGGCACCAGCTCATCTAACCGCATCCAGCCGTTGTGCATCCTTTGTTGGGCACCCACAGATTCGACGATCCGGTGTCGAGCACGATTTTGAACGTTTGCGGTGGTGTGCCAAGCGTGATGTTGGCAACGTAGATCAACTGCAACAATGCACAGAAACCAGAATCATCTCAAGCGTTTGCGTTACTTTTCATCATCATAATAACTCTTTTTTACTAATACACAAAGATTGCAGAAGTCTTTGGATGAATTACAATGTAGGATATATTGACTCGACCCCTTCTCTGACTTTGACTGCCAAAAACGCGATTATGAAAACATTGTTCTATCGATGTCGGCTCACATCTTCAAAGTCGTTTTCCGGTTGATAGCCAGCGTCACGTGCGTGCGCGCGTTTGTGCCGCAAGTACGCTGGCCAGGTGCGTTCGCGGATGCTACGCTCACGAAATGATTCAATCCGTTCCAGCGGAACCTGCAAACGGACATGCGTTCTGTTTTTGTTCTGTTTTTTGGCGTCTTACGTGCTGAAACAAAAAGC
>JASANC010002086.1:0-11305 GCA_030248135.1 Theristus sp. LFF4_11
TGCACATAAGCAAATAATTTTGATTTTTTTTGGAACACAGCAATATTGTGTTCTACTGCAGCACACAAAAACAAAAATAACATACGCCGTGTCATTTTTATACACACCATGGTACGCATTGCTTTGAATGGCATGCGAAACATCAACGGCAGATGTGAACATTATGGCAATGTGTGTTTCGTTGATGCCTGTTCACTTCTTTTGTCACAAATACAGCATGGCAAGAATTCACACGCCACCGGAGTGGCTCCAGTAAACAGTAAACTTTTTGCCAAAAACAGCCACCTGGACTTTTTTTCAGTCACTTTCAATTCATTTCTGTAGCGATCAGTACGCACAGTATGAGAGTGGGTTGGGTGGCATACTGCATACTGCATACATGAATTACAGTGTGTATTGTTTGGTATGCACTGTACAGTCCGTCATGTGTATTGTTGTGTCTATAAAAACACAAAAGCTAGCATCTGTTAGGGAGGGATAGACGCACAATGGAAAGCATGCATACACCACCACAAGCACACGCGCGCATTGAGGTTTCCAAACTTTTGGTCGCAACTGTACTGACTGGCTTTGCAAAAACTAGCGTTATGTTCACAAGTCTTGAAAATAGATGATCTTCAACGAACAGCTTGTTCGAACGAGATGTTATGCATGTATGAATCAGTGCAAAACACACGTTTTATGGAAAAGGCATATGTGGAGGCGGCTGTGTCACGGAAAACTGATCCGCTAGCGTGCGTTATATGGGCGAGCCAATGGCGCGTTTGTTGTTGCCGCGTCAATGTGCATTTGCGTTCATAACATAACACCATCACAGCATAACATTGCGGCTGAAGTTTATTCATCATACAAACGCGCACACTTAAAAAAATGAACATTTACAGTACAGTTGCGACCAAAAGCTGAAGTTTTTTCCATGCGCGCGCGCGTGTGTCAGTGGTGGTGTATGCATGCTTTTATTGTGCGTCTATCCCTCCCTACAGATGCTATTTTTGTTTTTGAGAATAAATAAGGTACATAGATGGACTGTACAGTGCATACAAAACAATACACACTGTATAGAATTCATGTATGCAGTATGCACCCAACCCACCTCATACTGTGCGTACTGATCGCTTCTGAAATGAATTGAAAGTGACTGAAAGTCCGGTGGCTGTTTTTGGCAAACTGTTCACTGGAGCGACTCCGGTGGCGTGTGAATTCTTGCCATGCTGTATTTGTGACGAAAGAAGTGAACAGGCATCAACGAAACACACGTTATAATGATGTTCACACCTGCCGTTGATGTTTCGCATGCCATTCAAAGCAATGCGTACCATGGTGTGTATAAAAATGACACGGCGTATGTTATTTTTGTTTTTGTGTGCTGCAGTGGACACAATATTGCTGTGTTCCAAAAAAAAATCAAAATTATTTGCTTATGTGCGTGGGGGGGTACAATTCCGGCCCGCTAATTCCGGCCTGAAGAATTCCGGCCCGCTCATTCCGGCCCGAAGAATTCCGGCCCGAAGAATTCCGGCCCGGAGAATTTTCGCCAGCACGAACAATATGAAACCACACGAAGTGATTTTGGTAATGAAATAATAAAATAAAAATATCGATGCTCACATGTTACAGTGTATTTTCAATGATGTTCGTCCTGTTTGCTTTTTTGGAAAGTGAAACCTTTTGGAAAAAAGAAACTACAACTAAATTTTTAAATTTTTTAATCATGAACAGGATTTGTGACCCTTTTACCTTATCAAAAAGGCTTGGCTTAGGATTAGGAACCTACAACAAGTCACTGCAAGCAAGTTCTAAACAAAAATAAAAAATCACTCAAGAATTTATTTACCAAAAATCACTTCGTGTGGTTTAATATTGTTCTTGCTGGCGAAAATTCTCCGGGCCGGAATTCTCCGGGCCGGAATTCTTCGGGCCGGAATTCTTCGGGCCGGAATTTCGCGGGCCGGAATAGTACACGAGCCATGTGCGTGGTATAACTCAAAATTACCCATCCAATCGATATGTCAGCGCACGCAGGGGTTTCCAAACTTTTGGTCGCCACTGTATGTACAGTGAAAAACCAAGAGAGCGTTTGCCTACCTTCAAGAAAAATAACTTCTATTCCTTTTCATTTGCAATGTAAACTTACAATGTACATTACCCAAAACCAGGGTACCTTTGTCAAACCAAACAAACAAACATCACAAACTTTCATAAACCCAAGAAACAATTCTCGTGTTTTAAATCGAAACAACTTCAAGCGTTCTCGCGTATTTTTTATTTCATAAAAAACAGTGGGTGAAGCGATACACACGACCATTAAAACGCTGCTGGTTTGGCACCTCGACCTAGTGGCACGAACGAACACGAATTTTTCGTCGAAAAAGACGTTTTGTTCTGAATCGAGCTCCCACCAAAAAATAATCAACCGAAGCAAATGAGCCAGAGATAGTTTGTCAAAAGATTGTATTTATGACCGAGTCAGGTCGCAATAAAAATTCTTCAAAAAACTGCCCTCGGCCATTCTCAGCTGCATACAGCTAATTTAGAGTTTCCGGTAACGTCAAATCTGTGTATTTAATGGGAAAACAGTTTTGCATAAAAAGTTCCATCTTGCACAACGTGTTATTGAACGTACGTGAACAGACGGCGCCATAAAATGAATGTGAACAACACGTTGCTGTTTGTTGTCAGAACTTTTTTCTTGGCCAGCTGTTCTGTGAAACTTGATCCATTGAAGTGTTTCGATTTAGCTTCCTGCTTAAATGTAGGGCAGAGAGTCATAGGTCATAGTGCTTAAAAACGTTTTTAAAAAGCAATCCATTTGAAATTTTGATGGAATGGTTTCCAAACATGTTGTAAATTTTATGACAACTTTTCTGCAAGTCTAAAACTTCCGAATAAGTAAGGCAGTCCTTGTATTCTTCATCAAGGCGGGATCAGTCGCAGGCTAGGAGTTGTCTTTTTTTTAACAATGCCAAGAAATTTCTCAATTGTATGTGCAAGGGAGCAACAAGGAACAGAATAGCACGAAGAATCAATTCGTTTGAAAAAAACACGTCAACTTTGGCACACAATTGGGTTTTTCTTTTTTCTTTCATTCAAATTTCGCGCGCTCCTTGCACCCCGAACAAAGCTGCCATGCTTAATAGGCCATTTCGTTCCAACAACCACTGAGAATCATTCAAACGTAAAAACAGGTTCATACTTTTTTTCAGACGAAACAGCTGCTATACGTTTTGGTGACCAAACTTTCGTTCTTTTTTGTTGGTCATCTATTTTCAGGTTCAAAGCGATGATCATATTCAATCATACGCTCAAATGCGAAAACAAACAAAACGGTTTTTGCTTGGTGTAAATGTAAAACTGTTGCAGCAGAAGAAATGCGACAAGCGGAGCATTAATAAAGCTGTTATGAAATTTGATTTATCACCAGCGCATCTTGCAGGGTTGATGTCTAACTTCTGACGTTGTTTGGTTTTCAGCAGATATCTCAACATTTGAAAACAGATCTCGCGCTAAAACCATCAGAAGGATGTCACGCCATCGGGTTATCCGCAAAGAGTTCAATCCAGAAGACATGAAGTATCGCTGTTGCTGTCAGTGGTGCAAGGCAACGGTCAGATTCGCTGCTCAATTTTTGGTTCAATCAATGAGTTTTATGTCGCAGTTTAAAAAAAGCGTATCAAAATGAGTAAATGCTGTTTCAGACCGGCATCCTCTGGCTGGCCGTTGTGGCATTCTGCTCTTAGTTGCCGATCTTGCTGGCATGTTCTTTGTGTCTACTAGGGAGACGTTGTTTGTCGTTGGATTGTTCCTTGGGCCTTTCGGACTGCTATTGAGCGGGCTTCTCATACTAGCAGTGCTGTTTGACAACGCCATGTATCTGCTAGTGCCGTTGGTGCTACTGGTTTGTCTGTTTATGTTCTATTCAGATGCAAGTATCCGTTGAGACGCCAATATGAATCATGAACTTTCTGTTCTGGCAGTCACCCCATGCACCGACATTCTGTTCCTTTGCTTTTTTGCAGTCGCATCTTTCCCACAAATGCACACCGCTTGTGATTCAGCCGTTTCATGTCTGCACGTACTGCATGTGCTGATGAGAATAGCGGGTCTTTTTGCAGAACCTTTCGGAGAATTTCTTATTTAAGCAAGGCGACCCTTCGGCTGGGCGTGTGTTCAAATCGGCCCTGTAATTGCGGCCTGACGGCCCGCTCATTGTGGTCCATTCGATTCCGACCCGAAGAATTGCGGCCCGGACAATTCCGGTCCGGCGAGTTTTTCCTAGCACGAACAGTAGCAAACCACCTGCGGTGATTTTTCATAATCTGCAAAAAAATTCAAAAATGACCTCAATGTATAAAATCACGGCAAAACATTTTTTTCAAAAAACTCGGGTTACCGACGTGCCTTTATATACAAGGCTTGACTTTGGAGACCTACAACAACTTTTCTTTGTTTTATGATTAGATTTCGCTGAAGTACAGATTTTTGTCATTTTTGCAATTGCATTCTTATGTGCGATAACTGTTTTGCAATAATTTGCGGAAAAAAATTCCTTCCAATATGTAGTTTATTGTACGTACTGCGGAAAATGGCCGGGCCGCATTTAATCAGGCCGTAATCGAGCGGTCCGCAACGCTTCGGGATCGGAGTTTTACGGCCGCAATACTGCATCACCGTTCGGCTGTCACGATTGCAGGTCACTTGTGCAGTGTTGATGATCGTTGGCACCGTCGGGGCAGCCGTGTGGCTTTGCGTTGACGGACACCGTGCTGCGGCGCATGTCGTCAGCGGCATCAACTCGGCGTTCGTCGCCTCCAGAGGTGACAACACGGTGGCGTAATTTAGGGATTTTTATTGAATTAAAAGTTTATAAGCTTCATTTTGCACTCATGTAAAATTGTTGTGGATAAATCAAGTGCAATTTTTATTATGTACAAACCAATTCCACGAATGAAAACAGACGATAACATGACTATTGTGCTGGCGGGTCTGGTGGCAACAACGATGGCAACCATCATTGCGTGCTGGTGTTTCTCGGTCGTTTATGCTGCATTCAGGTCAGAAAAACAACAGTAAACAACCTTCAACAGTAACAGACAAAGGTAGTGAAACGCGCGCAACTAGAGTGGGTACCAGTTCTCCGGTGACCAGTTCTCCGGGTACCAGTTCTCCGCGTGCGTTTGTGAGAGGGTACCAGTTCTCCGGGTACCAGTTCTCCGCCACCCAAAGGTGCAATGGTTACAAAGACACAAAACACAACAATAAGAAGACTGGTAAGCAAATCGCAACATAGCAAGATTTTTTCATAGTGAAACCGCAGCTTGCAGCTAAAATTCCAAGTTGCTAATGTGGCTTGCCTGGCAATTGATGCGCAAAAAAACCCCAAGAAAAGTAAAATCCACAGTGCAATACATTTTCCCCATGACATTGCAGTGACATTGTGACACAATGATTGCGTCCAGCACAAATACCTAAATTCAAATAGCTACGGTATGGCCGGTTAAACATGGCAGCTTTTTTCAGGGTGCAAGGAGCGCGCGAATTTTGAATGAAAGAAAAAAGACGTTCAGAAACTGAATTGTGTGCCAAATTTGACGCGTTTTTTTTTAAACTAAAATGGATTATCCGCGCTATTCTATTCATTCTTCATCACTTGTACACATGATTGGGAATTACGTTGGCTTTTTTGAAAAAGACAACTCCTAGTCTGCGGCTGATCCCGCCTTGATGAACTGTCTCATTTATTCAGCCATACTGTACCGTGGTGACTGGCCATACCAATATTGCCCCAATTACCGTAGTTGCGTCGATGAGATGGTCAGTTTTGTTATGTTTCAGTTTTCTAACCGACAAATCGCGTGACATCGAGTGGAAAGCGAAACTGGAGAAAAAGCACGCCGAGAAGGAAAAAATGAAAACGCATCGAATGAGGCAGCCATCTTCTTATTATAAACGATAAAAAGGGGTTGGGGGGGGTGGGGGGGGGGGTAATGGGGGGTGGTGAGGGAGATTGTGTTTTGAATGGGTTGTGTGGGGGGGTTGGGGGGGGGGGGGGGGGGGGGGGGGGGGTATGTGACCTCTCAAAATATGATTGGTTTTATCTAGATATTTGTTGCATGTCTGTAAATCAGCTTCTCAGTTTTTTTTTGTCAGTTCTCGTTGTTCTGTTTATTGTCGCAGGGATTTTTCACCAAAAACTGTTTGTGGTGTGTAAAGAGCATACGATCTTTTGTTTTCGGAGTATCGTCTTTTTCATTAAACGTGCCGTTACGGTTTGTACGCACAGGCACAGATAGGGAACGTGTTTCACGGCTGCACGGAAATTTGAAATCAACAAAACTGAACGTAATCTGACGGTGGCAGTTTTGTGCAAGAAAATGAAAAACAAAACTAATCAGAATCTTTTCCACGCAATAAGATTATTTTAATTCATATTCGGAATACGTTCGGGCGCGAAACAGAGGGTTCAGTTTCAAGCTGTGCGGCTTTTCCATACGCCATTCAACACTACTCCCCCTCCTTCGCCCGAAAAGATAATAGTGCTCCCACAAATTGTGATCGTCCCTGTGGCACCGCCATATTACGCATTTTTACGGAATGGTTTTCTCATTCACGTCAGAACTCAGGATGAATAGCACACGCTGCAGCGGCAATAAATTTTCCATCGTAAATAATAATGTCAGATGCTTCACTTTCCAGCAGAAGAAGGTGAGTTAAGCATGGATGCAACGATAAAGGTTTTGTTTCGAGGTATTTTAACCTGCCTTCTTGTATAGTATGACGAGAATAGAATTGCTCATTGAGAAATGTGCTGAAAATACCAACACTCCGCAATTTCCCGTTCAACATGTTTGTTTGATTGCATTTCTTACAATTAGTCTCGCCAGTGAAGCAGACAGCCTCTCAGCACCGCTGTCCTGGTGATCTACTGCCAGATTTCGGAACCGCTGCAAAACGGTCGCTGCATCCGAAGCAATTACAACAAAAATAATGTCAATAAACAGTGCAAAAAATAAATTTCAAAAAACTGCCCACCCCTTCTTTGCTTCCAGTCATTTTCCACTGTCTGGTTTGAATGCGCGCGCATTTTGGGACCCACTGTACGCGCTTCGTTGCAACCCTTTACTAAAAACAGTGAAGTGAATTGCGACAACGAACAACCTGCTCAGTGCTCAGTCCATTGTCATTGTCAATCTTGCATTCAACTTTGCGTTTTTGTGTGGTGTGTGAGTTTTCCTCAGCTCCATTCGTGCTAAATTTCTTTGGCACACGAGCATATCAAATGTGGTTCTTCGAACTTCCAGATTGATTCAGCACCAGTACCGAAGGCGAAAGCAAATTTTCGAGGGGGGGGGGGTGTCGTCACGTGGGGGGGGGGTGCCGAAAATTTTTCAGTGGGGGGGTGTCAGTCATGGTACAGTGACACCCCCCCCAGGCGTGGGCCATGGGGAGGGTGCACTATTGTAGAAAAATTTCTGGGGGGGGGTGCACCTAGAGATGTAAGGGTCAAAAAAAAAATTTTTTTTTAATTTTTTTTAAAAAAAAGGGGCGTTTTCCTATTTTAGCGTAACTTTCCACAAATAGAGTAACTTTGATATTTTAGCGTAACTTTCAACAAATAAAGTAACTTTGATATTTTAGCGTAACTTTCAACAAATAAAGTAACTTTGATATTTTACCGTAACTTTGATATTTTAGCGTAACTTTCAATATGTTACGCTAAAATAGGGTAGGGCTTGGTACTGTCCTATTTTAGCGTATCAACATATAAACAGCTCATTTAAAGCTATTTCAGCCGCGAAACTTTGTAAACCTACGTTATTTTGCACGGAGATTTCAAATTTTGACCTTGTGGGTTACGGTAACGCCCGGTTTGGTCCCAACACGATCTTAGTTCCGTAAACAATCCACAAACACCTTGGTAACCGCAACCAAATTAGTGAAACAAGTTAAATTAGGGTTGTTTTGCATGGAGATTTCAAATTTAAACCTTGTGGGTTACGGTAACGCCTGATTTGGTCTCAACACGATCTTAGTTCCATGAACAACCCACAAACAGCTTGGTAACCGCAACCAAACCGGTGAAACATGCTAGATTAAGGTTGTTTTGCACGCAGATTTTGAATTTCAGCTTTCCGGATTACGGTAACGCCTGGTTTGGTCTCAACACGATCTTAGTTCCATGAACAACCCACAAACAGCTTGGTAACCGCAACCAAACCGGTGAAACATGCTAGATTAAGGTTATTTTGCACGCAGATTTTGAATTTCAGCTTTCCGGATTACGGTAACGCCTGGTTTGGTCTCAACACGATCTTAGTTCCATGAACAACCGAGTTCCATGAGTAGACGACTAGTACGGCAGCAAGGACTTGTGTCAACATCATGCCCATTGTAATATAGCTAGTTGTGAATGGCGATTCGGAACTCTACGGTGTCGCTTTAGCTAAAATTTCGTGATAAACAAATTAAAAAAGAAAAGTAAATAAAAAAAGCGTTCAAACAACTAAATAAGCGCAAAGCAACTTCAAAGTGGTATTGACCAAATGCAGATCTTCAGAGGCACAATCACCCGAAATAAAAAAAACTAGTTTTTTTGAGCATGTCACTTTTAACCGCACAATGGAAAGCATGGGAAACGTTGAATAAGTATAGATAAGAATAACGATTGTATCGGGTTTCGCATATATACTTGTTTCTTCAACCCATTCGCTGCACAGCATGATGGTGGTATATAACAACCCAAACATTGTCGGATGATGCGCCTATGCTGTTGTTTCAGCGGACATCTTTCTCTGACCCCGCATCTAAAGGACATTTGGCGTAAAACATGTAACAGACTTTTGTCTCATTATGCTGCTGCACGGACCCCTCACGAAAGCAATCACGTGCGTTCTACCAAACCATAATTGCAGCAGGCCAAAAAATTCACGCACTCTTGACCTCTTGACCTATGCCATTGAATGTTGAGCGATCATAAAATACGTTGCCTACATAACCTGTCCTTCAATTGTAAACCAACCGTTTCCAAAAACGAGAGAGGGGGCGGGGAGAATTTAACAACGATTTGCTTCACGAACACGTAAATAATGTTTTAAGTAAATAAATAATAAATAAGCGTAAATAAATAAACTTTTGTATGTTTTTCACGGAACTAAGATCGTGTTGAGACCAAACCAGGCGTTACCGTAATCCGGAAAGATGAAATTCAAAATCTGCGTGCAAAACAACCTTAATCTAGCTTGTTTCACCGGTTTGGTTGCGGTTACCAAGCTGTTTGTGGATGTTGATGAAACTAAGATCGCATTGGGACCAAACCAGGCGTTACCGTAATCCAGAAAGCTGAAATTCAAAATCTGCGTGCAAAATAACCTTAATCTAGCATGTTTCACCGGTTTGGTTGCGGTTACCAAGCTGTTTGTGGGTTGTTCATGGAACTAAGATCGTGTTGAGACCAAACCAGGCGTTACCGTAATCCGGAAAGCTGAAATTCAAAATCTGCGTGCAAAATAACCTTAATCTAGCATGTTTCACCGGTTTGGTTGCGGTTACCAAGCTGTTTGTGGGTTGTTCATGGAACTAAGATCGTGTTGAGACCAAACCAGGCGTTACCGTAATCCGGAAAGCTGAAATTCAAAATCTGCGTGCAAAACAACCTTAATCTAGCATGTTTCACCGGTTTGGTTGCGGTTACCAAGCTGTTTGTGGGTTGTTCATGGAACTAAGATCGTGTTGAGACCAAACCAGGCGTTACCGTAATTCGGAAAGTTGAAATTCAAAATCTGCGTGCAAAGCAACCTTAATCTAGCTTGTTTCACCGGTTTGGTTGCGGTTACCAAGCTGTTTGTGGGTTGTTGATGAAACTAAGATCGCATTGGGACCAAACCAGGCGTTACCGTAATCCAGAAAACTGAAATTCAAAATCTGCGTGCAAAACAACCTTAATCTAGCATGTTTCACCGGTTTGGTTGCGGTTACCAAGCTGTTTGTGGGTTGTTCATGGAACTAAGATCGTGTTGAGACCAAACCAGGCGTTACCGTAATCCGGAAAGCTGAAATTCAAAATCTGCGTGCAAAACAACCTTAATCTAGCTTGTTTCACCGGTTTGGTTGTGATTACCAAGCTGTTTGTGAGTTGTTGATGGAACTAAGATCGTGTTGAGACCAAACGAAGCGTTACCGTAACCCACAAGGTTTAAATTTGAAATCTCCATGCAAAACAACCCTAATCTAATTTGTTTCACTAATTTGGTTGCGGTTACCAAGGTGTTTGTGGATTGTTGACGGAACTAAGATCGTGTTGGGATCAAACCGGGTGTTACCGTAACCTACAAGGTCAAAATTTGAAATCTCCGTGCAAAATAACGTAGGTTTACAAAGTTTCGCGGCTGAAATAGCTTTAAATGAGCTGTTTATATGTTGATACGCTAAAATAGGACAGTACCAAGCCCTATCCTATTTTAGCGTAACATATTGAAAGTTACGCTAAAATACTGAAATTCAAAATTTGCGTGCAAAACAACCTTAATCTAGCTTGTTTCACCGGTTTGGTTGCGGTGACCAAGCTGTTTGTGGGTTGTTCATGGAACTAAGATCGTATTAGGACCAAACCAGGCGTTACCGTAATCCGGAAAGCTGAAATTCAAATTTTTTTTTTTTTTTTTTTTTTTTTTTTTTTTTTTTTTTTTTTTTTTTTTTTTTTTTTTTTTTTTTTTTTTTCATTTGCGTGCAAAACAACCTTAATCCAGCTTGTTTCACCGGTTTGGTTGCGGTTATTAAGCTGTTTGTGGGTTATTGATGGAACTAAGATCGTGTTGAGACGAAACGAAGCGTTACCGTAACCCACAAGGTTTAAATTTGAAATCTCCATGCAAAACAACCTAATCTAACTTGTTTCACTAATTTGGTTGCGGTTACCAAGGTGTTTGTGGATTGTTGACGGAACTAAGATCGTGTTGGGACCAAACCGGGCGTTACCGTAACCCACAAGGTCAAAATTTGAAATCTCCGTGCAAAATCACGTAGGTTTACAAAGTTTCGCGGCTGAAATAGCTTTAAATGAGCTGTTTATATGTTGATACGCTAAAATAGGACAGTACCAAGCCCTTATCCTACTTTAGCGTAACATATTGAAAGTTACGCTAAAATGGAATAACTGTTATTCATCGAAAATTGAAAGTTACGGTAAAATATCAAAGTTACTTTATTTGTTGAAAGTTACGCTAAAATATCAAAGTTACTTTATTTGTTGAAAAGTTACGCTAAAATATCAAAGTTACTTTATTTATGGAAAGTTACTCTATTTGTGGAA
>JASANC010002087.1:0-127682 GCA_030248135.1 Theristus sp. LFF4_11
GAGTATGAGACGGCGCTGAAAATACTGAACGAGTTCAAAAAATCGCTGACGGTTGGTCGTGCTTGTTGTGTAGTCTTTTTTATTGGTTCTACGACACAATGCGCGCGGCCAAATTTGAAATCAGATGCTTGATTGGACGCGACAATTTAAAAATTCTAAAAGTGGCCTCCGTACGTAAGATACGATCGGGTCACTTGACCACACTTTGAATTTTACGCATCAAGCAGGCAGCTAATCTCTTATTACGCATTGAGTCTGCAGATAGAGAAAGATAGTACTTGTTTCTGCAAAAAAAAACAAAAAATCACCGGCAATAGTTTCAAAGATTTTTTCCATCGATTTCTAGCCGAGTGACTACGATTTTGAGTATAGTGAACTGTTGCTTTATGTGAACATGGTGATACGGGAATCTGGCGCGCTAGTGGACACTTTAAACACCTGGATGAAAACTGCAGCGTTCACATGGGACAAGTCGACTTCATGGAGACAAAAGGTGGACAACTCTATTGTTTGTTGAACTTTAAATTCCAGCGGTGAAACTTGTAAGAGTGTAAAACAATGAGGTGAGGCCCTTGGTGGTTTTTTGTTTCACGGTCACTTGGCAGGTGGATGGTTTTTTGCGAATTAGATTGTTTGTGAGGGGGAAGATGTAAAATGTAAAGTGTAAAGTTGAGGTGGGTGGTGGTTGTGGGGAGGGGAGGTTGCGGATTCAATGTTTGCAAATTTTTAGCCCAACTGTTGTTCCGCTTGGATCGACTATCGGAGGCGGCCTCGATTTATCATCAGCTAATCGATCGAACCCCGGAGAATCACGCGTATTATAAAGCGCTAGAGCAGTGCCTTGGTCAAGGTTCGTTGGTTGGTAGTTGTGTGAGTGTGGTGTGGTGTATAAAACGTTTCCACTGTGTTCGCTTGGACAATCTTAAATTTTTAGTAATAACTGAATTCGACCACCATACAATTTGATTGATTCATAGATATTCTCTGCTTTTTAATTTTAATTTAATTTTATATTTTTCCAGATTGTGATATTGCCGACGACGAAACGATCGAGAAACGCCTCGAGTTGTATCGAGGCATCCAGTCGCAGGCGCCGCGCGCCACCGCCTGCAAGCGCATCCCGCTTGGTTTCGTCAAAGGTGCCTGTCCGGATTAGAAATTCCTTTTGACGAAATGAAAATTTTGCATTCGATCTGGATTTTCGTGTGTTTTCTGATTCAGTTTTTCATGTAACATTGTGTTTTTGATGTGAGTGATTCTCTTGATTATCCACTTTTTTGTGACTCCATTTTCTCGTCAGGTGCCCGTTTCCTCGAAATGCTCAAATCGTATCTGATCGCCGGCTTTCGCAAAGGTGTACCGGCCTTATTCCAGAACATTCGTTGTCTGTACAGCGATCCAGCGAAGGTGGGGGCGAGAGTGGGATGGGAGTGTGATGTTTTGCAGATTTTTTTGTAATTTCTGTTGTTGATTATCTTTAAATTTTAATGAATATTTCTTTAATTTTTGCTTGCTTTTTTAGGCGATCATTGTTGAACAAACGTTGCTGTCTTTCATGAAGTCACTCGAGACGAAGTCGAGGTTTCCGGACGGTCAGTGGATTATGTTTTTTTCATTTTGCAATTCACAAAACATGTGATTGGCTGCGTTTTTTGCCGGGCAAAGCGTCCAAACTAATGCCAAGATCACACACCAAACCAATGACCACTAAATATGAGTAGTAGTGCAACCAAAAAAGCTTTTATCGATTCAAGTCAAACCACTCGTCACCAAGTTCAAGATTTTTTTTGTTTTTGATCCCATGTTCAAGTTTAGATGTCACTGTGTGTTTCTGTCATCCATGTGTTTTTGTTTTCACTTGTTGCATCCTGTATTCAGTTATTCAAATTGCACAACTGTGTATCAAGTAATCATTGCTCAAGTGAAACCAATCATCCAACTGGAAATCTCGCCAAAAAACAAAACAAAACAAACCGTCTCCATCAAAAACCAAAAAAACAAAACAAACCGTCTCCATCAAAAACCAAAAAACAAAAACAAACCGTCTGTATCGTTCAGACACGGACGAGACGGCCGAAGAGTCGCCGACGACGATCCTCTGGGTCTACTATTTCCTGGCGCAGCACTACGACCGGCTGAATCAACCGCGCCGCGCGCACGATTGGGTCGATCGCGCATTGCTGCACACGCCCACGCTCATTGAGCTGCTCGTGACGAAAGCGAAAATATATAAGGTGGATTGATGTTGGGCGCATTTGGGTTGCGGTCGTTGGTTTGGAGACCGTGGGCAGGGTATTCGATCGATCGATCAATCAATCATGGGGTTGTTTGTTCGACATTGACTGCGGTTTCTGTGGTTCATTTTGAAAGATCTATAGGCAGACAGGACGGGAAATTGTGGAGGGGCTATTTTAAAGTAGTCGGTACGTGTGCGTACAGTCTAACTCGAAACATATCTAACTAGCTGATTGGTTGATGCATGCAATATGTCATATGTGCATGAATTGTGGTGGAGGTTGGTTTGAATAGACTCCATTCATCACGTGACCACCAACCAATCAGCTAGTTGGATATGTTGTGGAGTGAGACTGTATACTGGTTGAGGTTTTCTAAAAACACCAGTAGTGTTGCTATGCCACACAACGAACACGGCACGCGCACACACACGAACCCGCGTGTTCAGTGCATGTCTTCTTATAGACGGATATATTTCTGATGATGGGCACAATTTCTGACCTGTTCGTTTTCAGGGCCAAAAACTGTGTCAATATTTCCGATAATTTCTGCCGCTTTTTCTCTGCCGTCCAGCACTCCGGCAACTTCTCGGAGGCTGCGCGTTGGCTCGAGAACGCGCAGGCGATGGACTCGGCCGATCGATTCATCAACTCGAAGTGTGCCAAGTACATGCTGCGCGCGGGACTGTTGGACGATGCTGAAGCGATGTGCGCCAAGTTCACACGGGTGAGCGATGGACGCTGGGAAGTTTCAGACGTTCTTGGGTTTGGGCTTCGGTTTAGGTCATGGTAAGCGCCGTATTGTCGGTGGCTGGCGACATAGCACCTTGTCAATGCCATGAGAAGTAAACGTGAAAAATTGGAGACACAGTCGATTTCTGAGTTATCATGCTTCATGCCACGAAGATTTAGTGGCCTCGCCATTGTGTCATTCAGTTTGCAAAGTACAGTTGTTCTGTAGATTACAAAGCGCTCGCTGATTGGCAGCCTATCGTTCGCTGCTGTTGAATTCGGCTCACTAATTGGTCCTGTCCAGTTCGATGCAGCCAATCAGCATGCTAGCACGCACAAATCGACGACATGTTTTTCAATTTGACTGCACCTGAGCTGACCAGAGCAAAAACTGAACACATTCATGATGCACAACTGTTGTCTCGCAATTTTTTTTCTTGCAGGAGGGCGTGAAAGCGATGCAGAATCTGAGTGAGATGCAAGCGATGTGGTTCGAGACGGAGCACGCGAACGCGTGTCGACGCCTCGGGCGGTACGGCGACGCGCTGCGCATGTGCCACGAAGTCGATCGCGTTAGTGGCGCTGGCTGTTTGGAAATTTGTAGACTTACATTTGAGGCTTGTTTTGGAAATGCAACTAACAGCTGACTGTTATGTGGCTACCAACCAGGTCAATGCAGACATGTGATATTGGACTAGAATAACCGTGCGATATACGGCATGTCTACAGTCGAACCGGGTGAAAATTATAGTGAATCAGCTGATTGGTTGGTGATCACGTGACGCGTGCTTTCTGTTCAAGAATTGCTGTGGGGCGCAGTTTAGTTTGCACAAAAAGCATGCATCACGTGATCACCAACCAATCAGCGGATTCCCTATAATTTAGAGTTCGACTGTAGTCCGCTGTGGAAAGTGATTGCATAGCTTGGTAACCACTGTATGTGTATGAGCAAGTTTTAAAACTTATCATTGATTCCATTACTGACTTGAATCAGCCAATCAGCAAGGGTATTCCATCAAAGCCACGGTTTAATTGTGCCTCATTATTGATTGTTTTTGCAGCATTTCACCGGTATCATCGAAGATCAGTTCGACTTTCACACGTACTGCGTCCGTAAGATGACCCTGTGCGCGTATGTGAGTCTGCTCAGACTGGAGGACGTACTGCGGAGACATCGGTTTTACTACAGGGCTGCACGATGCGCAGTCAAGGTGATGATTTCAGTTTGAAAGCCGGGATGTATTTTCTTCTTTCTAGTGTGATTTCAAGCTAAAACTTCAAGCTAAAAACTAAACTCCAATTCCCATTGAGGGATTTTATGCAGGTAGATATTTGTTATCATTGTGCAACTCAAATGATACGATCGCCAAATCAGTTTTACGCAGCAAATCGACGAAGAAAAAACGATAAAAATTTGCAGATTTACCTTCGACTACACGAGAAGCCATACGAAGATGACACCGAAAACGAGGAGCACAAAATGAGCGCCAGTGAACTGCGTAAGCAACAGCGAAAGAAGAAAAAACAGGCCGCTAAGGTTGTTGGACATTTTTAAAGATTTACTATTCACTCATCAGTTTTTTTGAATATGTCTTTTTGTAATAAATCAATTTTGAAACAAAAATGAAATCTTTGCTGTGGAGTAACCAAATCGGTTTTTTTTCTTCAGCAAGCAGCTGAACAAGAGCAACGCCAGCAGGAGAGTCGCCAAAAAGCGGCCAAGCCCGATCCGGACATCGAGGCGTCGCCGTATCCGCCGCTCGATCCGATGACACTGGTCAAGGTGAGTTTTTGGAGTTGTTCATGTGAAAAAGTGGCGAAAATATCATAGCTCTAAAATTCAAATACTTTGACTGTTGCTGTATCGGCCCGGCCTTACATTTCAATGAATGAATGAATGAAATAAAGAATCTGAATCTGAATGACCACCCTGGCCATCCCATCTCCATTCAAATGCAGTCACTTTGCGTCTTTGTTCCAGACGGACAACCCGCTGGGTGAGGCGACGAAATTCATCCAGCCGCTGCTCGATCTGAACTCTGACGAGTTGGACGCGTATACGCTCGGTTTTGAGGTGTTCTATCGGCAAGGTGGGCGATTTTTGGCGTTTTTTGTGGAAATGGAAAGGAATTTCGTGTAAATTTTTGAGTTTTTCGCTATTCACGCGGTGTTTTTCCGTGCATTTCTAGCCAAAATTCTCCGAATGCTGCAATGCCTGCATCGTGCTCAACAACTCGACCGCGACTCGCCGAAAGTGCACGTCTGTCGTGTCAAGTTTCTGTTCTTCTGTGAGTTTTTTATGTTACATTCGCATTGGTTGGTTTATTTATAATATTTTGACCAACATTAAATTGGTCTTCCGGACATTCATTCTATAACGTCAGTTAAAAAGTATTGATAAGTGTTTGGTCATTTTCTTTTGAAATACTAAGCTTTATGCTCAATTATTGTAACTCAAGTAGCTCAAGAGGGGCCCATTAGGCCACCCCACTTTTGTGTCTGATGTTGGAAGGTCCGAAACACAGAAAACACCATCATGCAATTTGGCTGATTTCTTGCAAAAGTTCGAAACGAGAATTGACAATTGAAAAAAACACAGTTTACAGACTCAAAAAATGTGCCCACCGACGATGCGGTCCGCGAGCTCGTTGAGGAGCACCTGGTCGAACTCTTCGATGGTGTCGTGCCGCGTGCGGCGCACCTGAACGAACAGTTCGTGCAGGCGCATCCGGACTCGCTCGCGCATCGACTCGCTTGTGAGTTTGATTGATTTTGATGTCAATTGATTTTACCGTTTTTGAATAGTTGAAGCTTTCGAAATTTGTCGTCTCCAAAAACCGCTGTTCTAACTGCTACAGCGTAGATACAATGCGTCATCGTTTTTGTTGCTACCGCTAATGTTTTTTATGAACGAATTGTCAGCGTATTCATTGACTATATGCGCCACTGGTGCTGGCTTCTTGAATGCAGCTTAACTGGATTCATAAACTGTTCATTTAGCGGTGTCGATGCCTACAGTCGAACTCTAATTTATAGAGATGTCAGGGGCACCCATTTGAATGCCAAAAAACCAGCCGTAATCACCAACGAATCAGCAGATTCCCTACCTAATTTCGAGTTGGACAGTATTTGTCAATTGTTGCAGACGCGGAATGCCGCTGGCTGTTGGATCAGGACCCTACGAAGGCGACCGCCGATGAGCTGAGGCGATGCTTCACGAACGCGCACGTGCTCGCGGAGCAGCCGCTGTATTGGAAGGTCGGCAGGGGGGGCACTGGAATGGAAACACCAATTGCAAATTGAGCTGATTTTGGCCTTGTGCTTTTGCGACTTCATACACGACGCTGCAAAGAAAATCGTCCTTTGCTGAGATGATTTTGTCATTGCGCTTTTGCGACTTTTAACTTTATACGCGATGCTTGAAAGAAAACTACCCAATACTGAGATGATTTTGGCCTTGTGCTTTTGCGACTTTATACGCGACACTCCAAAGAAAATCATCCACAACTGAGATGATTTTGGTGTTGTGCTTTTCCGACTTTTAACTTTATACGCGATGCTTGAAAGAAAACCACCCAATACTGAGATGATTTTGGCGTTGTGGTTTTGCGACTTTTAACTTTATACGCGATGCTTCAAAGAAAATCGTCCACTGCTGAGATGATTTTGGCGTTGTGCTTTTCCGACTTTTAACTTTATACGCGATGCTTCAAAGAAAACCACCCACTACTGAGATGATTTTGTCATTGTGCTTTTGCGACGCCGCAAAAAAAACCGTGCACTGCAGGTGTGTCGTCGCTACGTGAAACTGCTATCGGACGGTCGCCTCGGTCCGCCGCCGTCGCACGTCGACGTGGACGAGCTGTGCAAGTTCTACGTGAAGCTCTTCCCGGAGGCGAACTATTTCCGCGACTGTCTCGTCAAGCGACGTGCCGCCGATCCGCACGCGGCGCCGATACAGAACGGCGAGGTCGACGCGAACAACAGCGACGTGAACGTGGTCGGTTCTTTGGGGAGAGAGCAAAGTGCAATGTGCTTCGGTGTTATGCAGGGTGGGTTCAGAAAGTGCACCCTGTACACGTGTAGATACCTGCCACGGTTACTGTAAATTACCGTAACCGCGGAGGGTTACGGTAATTTTTGCGCAGCACCGCAACCGCCCGTGGCTGAACCGTGTCGCACAGTTACCGTTCCGGTGTGCTTTTTATATTTATCGTATTGTTGCCGTATCGTCGAAAATGATCGCTCCGACAAACAGCTGGTGTGATACCATTGTGTTTTATAAAATTGAAATTGTGACTAATACAATCTGTTTCCATTTTCAGCAGCTGAATAAAAATGGCAATAGCAACGACGATTTCGGCGGTGGTACGGAGGAGTGAAACCCCAAATAAAAAAAACTCGATGCTTTTTGCATCTTGACGAGAAACAGTTCATTTCGCCGGCGTTTCTGTCCTCTCCTCTGCCTCTGCACAAACGATACAGCATCAAACATTCTTTTATCAAGCTGAATTTCGCAAGTTACAGCATTTTCAACTTGAACTCTAGATGGATTTAAAAAACTACGGTTGCATGTTGCAGTCAGCATGTGTGTTGTTGTGCCTGGAGAGCTATTTTTGCACATTCGTAACATGCACTGTTGAAGTTCATGGAAAACGCGTTTTTTTTGCAACGTTGTTTTTGTTGTTGTTGTTGATTCCGCTTGTTATGGCGTTTTTTCTCCATTTGCCTGACGCGCACGCATTTTTTGAAATTGAAATTTTGCATTGTAAGTAAACTGCTGAAACAAACAAATTGCAAACCTGTACAATTATGAGTGTGCTTTTTGTTTTATCGCTTTTCCATTACTTTTTTCAGCATCAGTTCGTGTTAGAGCTGCAGTTATCTTTGGGGATTTGGAAACTGGTTTTTATTAAAATCTTCCCGAACGTCTTTAAGTAGAATCACTGACAATAACGTCAGCCTACCGCTGAGGCTTTATGCATGGTCATGGTGTGAACGAAAAGTTTCAGATTTCAAACTTTTTTTATCTGAATCTACGGTAATTTAGTTTTTTATTACCCGGCACGGCATACAATTTTTGGATAAAAGCTGACTAGTTTTATCTTCATCCTGTTCGCAAAGGTGTTGAACATTTTTAGAGAAAGGACATCTTGTGCCTTTTTGTAAACGGATTGAGTTTCTTTATCGCTTTCACAAGGCACTGAAGGTTGGTTTTATTATGGATTTTGATTTTTTTGTTTAAATAGTAGTAGCGTTATGCTCCCCTCTGACAATTTTCTATTTGCCTGCCAATTGTTAAAAATTCCGGTAAAATAGTAATTCAACTTTTTCACTTATTTTGGCAGGAAAATTGTCAGGGTTTTTTTCGAGAGAAAAACGCGTTGTATAGTCGAACTGTGAAACATGGGAAATATACGATTGGCTGGAGCTGCATCGAAGTAGTTGAACCAACCACCAATCAGTGAGCCCGATTCAAAACCGGCCAATCAGATGATTGTCTATGATTTACAGTTTGGCTATATTGTGTCTATTGTTCTCACCCAACAAAAAAAACTGCTGAAACCGTCAAAAGACTGCTAGTCAAACTTCACGGTAGAATATTCGCGGCGCAAAATTTCATTGATATTTTCTGTTGCCAATTGTTACAGTTGATTGAATTTGGCTTTTTTTGTGTTTGTTGAATTTATTGGTCCTTTTCACCAACTCGCTGATTTTCAATTTTTTTTGATACCGGCTTTTATCATTAGTGCAGTGTTCTAGTTCGTAGTAAGCCGATAATTTTTCAGAAATTTCTGTATTGAAAATGTAAATCAGTTAGTTCGTTGGACTCTATTTCTTATGGCTCATCATATGAATAAACACGCTTTTGTTTTTTGCTCCGTTCCCTGGTATTTTTCAACAACAAATTATATAGTCCGAAATTTACCGGTAGTTCATGCTTAGCAGGATTACTTCAGCAAACTTTTGTGGTTTTTTATTACTTGCTTACTTGCGTGTATTTTTGTGGAATATTCTGGCTAAAAATCTTATAATTCTTACATTTCAATTTTATATTTATTGGTTTCGAATACTGTGTGCGCGAGGCAATTGCACAATTTTTTTGGTGTTTTTGTGAGTTCTCCCTTTTTTGTCGTTTTTATTGTGAAAAAAGTGATTTGCACTGAACAACCGTATTTCTGTGCCCGTAAACTGGTTCCGTTTTTTTTCGCATTTTTTCTATCATTCAAAGTGTCAGTTTCACTCAAATACTGATTACAGTTCTAGGAACCGTTGTTACACTGTTGTTCGTTTTTTGCCATCAAAGAAAAAACAATAATTCAGCGCGTTTTTGGTTTTTTTATTATCGATTGATTTGCTGCACGTAACGATTCCTTTGATTCATAGATAATAATATTTGAGGAATAATGGAATGATGCGATTGCATAAAAGAAGATGAAGTAATAGAAGTTTGTCTATTTGTTGACATTGTTGTCGGTTTCCCGATCTTTTTCCGACATTCGGTGTGCAGTTCGTTCAAAGCACCGTTTGCTATTGCTATTGGTTTCTTGATTGGATTGGAACGTGGTTTTTAGTTCGTTATTTTATTCATGTAATATCTGTGGTTGTGCGACTTGATGCGTTTGCACGAGCGGTTAGGAAATTAGCTTCATGCTCGACACGTCGGCAATTCAAGATTGGCTGCAGTGTCCCCCGTTGTATCTCAGTAGTGTGGCCACTTTGACAATTTTGAAGTCCCGCGTCAAGTATGAAGAGACTAAGGTCCGTTTTGTACCATTTTGAAAGTACCGCATCAGCTATGAAACTGATTTTCTATCTATGCGCGTATTCGTGTCGCAGAACTAGAGAAAAATAACAATGACCTTTGAATTAGGCGCAGGGGTTCCGTAGGAGCTGCAATCGCGTTCGCAATTAGTTTCGAATTTTGTGGTCGATTTCGGCGGAGCGTTTTTTTTTAATTTTCAATGTCCAAGATGGCCGACGGTTCCGAGCGAACGCCGCTGCTGAATACGGACGCGGACAGCATACAACAGGAAGAGGTCACTGGTAGAACCGGTTGGTGGTTTGCTGTTGCTTTTTGAATTCTGTTGAATAATGAGTGCCTCCTCATGCACTCGCACGCGCTTAAGGCGCTGGCATAAGAGCTCGAGTATGAGAACCATGAATACGCCAGTATGGACGGGTCGTGTACCGAACGTTAATTATGTTTGACACAAGTTTTAACCTCAAATATCTTTAATTCTGAGACTTTGCAGAAGAAGCACCATCGACGGCGCATGAGACGTTCGATAGGTCGCTTGAGTCTGCGCCGCCGTCTTATGACAAGGTTCGTTGTGTTAATCAAGCTGTGCATGAAAGTTAGGTCTGGCTAGCATTCGATGCAGAAAAATATGTGATTGTCGCGTTATCAGCTATGTGAAAACGAATTTCAAATTTTTCAAATTTCACACAAATTTCACAAAAGCAATTTCACAACGAATGGTCGAATCCTTCCGCCAAGACGGATCTATGCCCCTCTCGACCTGCTCTCAGTTCATTGGAATCAGTTTAAACGCAGACAGTGATCACTTTTAAGAACGATAGACTAAGTCGGTCAGATTTCATAAATCACACAAGCAAGAAAACCGCTAACAGTCCAGAATTCCGACTGAGTTTGACGAATGATCGTGCCTAAAGCGGCATGCATGACGTAGTATTTAGTGACGCGTGGATGTGTTACATTATACAGCTATGCGGTCACTAAATACTGCTTCATGAATGCCACTTGATGATTCCCAAAACCCACGGCATGCATTTCTCTACGTCTACATAAAAATCATGAAACTCATCCGACAAGAACGTTAAACAGTCAGTCAGTTTTAATTCTGCAGTGCACGGCATGATACCAGAGAAGTGTAAGACACCATGAGCAGGCAAGCGAACGCAAAACAATCAATCGATCCGCTCCACCACACAAAAAACGAACGAAGCGTCACTTCGCAGGTCGTAGGCGGCGCTGCGGGCGCCTCGATGGGCGGTCCGACGGTGACGTGTCGCGTCTGCCAGGGCACCGTCAGCATCGAGGGCAAGATGCACCAGCACGTCGTCAAGTGCGAGCACTGTCACGAGGCGACGGTGAGGCGACCGCTGGCATTCTCGGATTGCTCTGTTGTTGTTGTTGCGGCTGGCCAGTGCTTAAGTGGACACTTGCTCCGGCGTGTTGCGCCGACCGCTGCACGGCAGTCATATCGGCTGCTTTGCCTGCGAGTAGGGTTGGCACAGGAAAAAAACCGGTTTCTTTTCCGTTTTAAAACCGGTTTTTTTTCAGTTTTTTTTCTTGAAAAAATAAAGAACCGGTTTTTTACCTTAAAAATTTTCAAACTTCGTGGTCAAAAATCACAACTCTTCGTTTGATTGATAAAATGTAAAATTATATTTTTGAAAAAACGGTGCAGTGAACTGTATCGAACTGAACTGGGGAAGCATCATTTTGCAGAAGCTTTTGTGGCAAGGGTCAAGTGAAATACGATAAAGACAAGGTCACTGCTAAACAGGGTTTTTTTTCGTCAAATTTTTCTTGCGTCAATTGACGCAAACGGTCGAAAAATTTTGCGTCAGCACAAATTTTTTTGCGTCAATATGATACCAGTCTAAATCAAACAAATAACGATAAAGAAGTAATATTTTTGCGTCATTCATCACTAAAAGTAGCGGTTTTGACGCCTGTGGTCAAACAACAAAGCGATTTGGCATTTCACAACCCCTGCTGCGCAGAAACAAAGCTTTACGGGGGCTAGGCTTTTTGTGGCTTTTCAGTTTCTAGACTTGATTTTTAGATCTGTAGAGCTTCTATGACGACACCTGTTCAGACTTGTTCAGTTCAGATTAGAAACAAAACGAAGAACAAAAGGTGCAGCTAGGTGGAATCTAGCTCAAGATAGGAGCTAGGTGAACCTAGAAACGGTCAAAACAACAATATACGCCACGGTGTTGTCACATCGAACCGTCAACATAACACTGGACAACAATATTGAAAACAAACGATGAATCAGCTGACCATGCCATCCATCACATTTGCATGATATGCATGCATTGTCAGACAAAATTATAAGAAGTCCGTGGTCTGCGCCGAAGGTGCGGAAAAATTTTCAATCAGTGCATAAATAACCCAAAAATGGCCTTATGACGTCTTCGAAATTTGTTTGCGTCAGCTGACGCAAACGGCCGAATTTTTTTGCGTCAGCCCAAATTATTTTTCGTCATTGACGCACGATTTTGCGTCAAAAAAAACCCTGCTGCTAAACTAAGTGGATATGCAAGCTAACTGACGATGTTGTCGATTTGCAAAGGGTAACTGATGAAATGTTATTTTTCAAACGCAATCCGCCACCGGTTTCACTTTGCAGTTCTGCAAATCTCGCCCCCTAATCGGGTCAGCTATCCGGTCTCCTTGCAACCGTCCCTCCCCGCTCCCCACACCTACACGGTCACTGCCCAGTCTTTGTTTTCAATTTATTGAACGTGCTGCCCTGGAAACCAATAAAAGCGAAATTAATTTGATTTGAAACAAAAAATTGGGTAGCATTTGGTGGCAAAAATAGCATATTGGGTCGGTTGTATGCCCGAAAACAGCATTTTACGCTGCTCAAAATCACTAATTTTGATGTATTTCCTATTTTGAGTTCAAGATGCCAAGTTCTGAAAAGTTTAGGAGCTGGGAAGCATTCGGTTTTTTATGGTTTTAAAACGGTTTTAAAACGGAAAAGAAACCGGTTTTTTTCCTGGCAATATAAAAAACCGGTTTTTTACCAACTCTACCTGCGAGCTCCGCGAAAATGGTACACGCGTTTAGCGCCGCTGTCAGTCGGATGCCAAAGAGAGCACCGACCCGGTGGTAGCAGTTTAGAACCATTCTTGATTGGTTCGCGTACGTCGTCGCCTGGGCGGCACCGTTTGGGCGGAGTGCCAATGAGACGGCGGAGCTAACAGCCGCTTGCTCCGATGCCGGCACCGCCGCTCTTACGCATTCCAACTTTCTCTGCGTTGCAGCCGATCCGCGCCGCGCCAGCCGGCAAGAAGTACGTACGCTGTCCGTGCAACTGCCTGCTGATCTGCAAGGCGAGCAGCAATCGTATCGCGTGTCCGCGGCCGAACTGCAAACGCGTGATCACGCTCGGTGCCAGTCCGGTCGGCACGGCCATTCGCGCACCCGCTGGCACGTGCCGCGTCGCGTGCGCGCACTGCACCGAGATATTCATGGTGCGATCAACTTTCGTTTTGTGGGATTTTTTATTCGTTTTGCTTTTTTGCTTTCAGTTGGTTTTTCAAGCACAACAGTGGGTGTCCGAAGAGAACACGTCGGCAGGTTTTTTTTGTCTTTGGTGGAATCTCCGTAGAAGTTCGTTGATTGGTTGATTTTGGTGACAACATTGCCATGGACTTTGGATTGATTCGTTAGCCATTTCAGTCGTTTCATTCGTGTTGGGACTTAGAAGAACAGTTGAGTCGGGTGTTCTTGCGTTGATTGTCTGATACACTGCTGGTTGTCAATTGACATGGAAAATTTTCATTTAGTTTTTTCAGTTTAATGTTGAAAAAATTGAGATTTTCAACTTACAAAGAACTTTTTCATTTCCAGTTCAACACGCTCACGAATACGCTCGCCCGTTGTCCTCATTGCCGTAAGATGTCAGTCACAAAAGAATCTGCTTTGTGATTTCTTCTTGCCGTTTTCGCATGAGTTTTTTTTTGTAAAAGTAACTGTAAAATTACTGAAAAATAATTCAAAATTGTTTTCGGCTTGTTAAAGTTTCTGTTTTTTCGTTTTTTCAGTTCATCGGTCGGCCGCGAGTACGCCCGCTCCCGTGCGCTCATCTTTGCGATTCTGGCGTTGATCGTTCTTGGTGCGGCGATTGCTGTGACGGTGCGTTCGCGCGCTTTGGAATTTTCGGGTTTTCAAACACGGTTCATATGGATTCGGTCAACTTTATTTTATTCAGTTTTTTTAATTGGCGTGCACTTACACATCGCTGGTATTATGCAGTGCACTGCAGAATAAAACTTACTGGCTGAATTCCATACTTTTTTCAACGTATAAAAGGCAACAAAAAACGGTGGAAACGAAACTTGACGGTTTGTTTGTTTCAGGCCGGGACATGGAAGTTGGCGGTCAACCAGGCATTCCTCTATGTCATTTGGGGCGGTTGGTGGCGTGTTTTTTTGTTTGTATTTCATCTTTTTGTTGATTACCATATTTCTTTGAAATACTTGAAAGAAATCTGTATTTTTTAAATTACCAACTGTTATCTTTTTTTGTAGTTCTGTGACTCTGTGCTCGCACAGATAGGCAGGCAATGTGCGAAATGACCCGAGCCCCTGAAAGACAACCCGATTTTGCTCTGGACAATTTTTCATTGCCGCGTCAAGCATTAAAGTAATTTCTTTTTCACGTCTGCAAAAGCCCCGCCTGCTTGACTCACAAGAACCCAAAAAACAGATAACTTTTTAATTTATTTTTTCGATATTTAACATGGACGCTAATTTTTTGTCTGAGCCTCATCACAACAATGTGTTTTTTTTTCTTTTTTTCCAGTGCTATTCTTAATCGGCGCCTTATTGGTTCTACGGTTCATCTATTTTGCGACAATGAAAATCAGTTCGATTGAGGGGAGACTGTGAATACGAAAGAAAAATGAACAAAACAACAACGGACGATTATAATTGTTTGTTTTCGGAATAAATGAGAACCGTTCGGTGGGTGAAGAGTTGATGTTCCACAAAAACAAACACTTCTCACCCTTTATCAATCAATCATCCCATGCAACCAGTTTGATTTCCGTTTTACTTTTGCCACAGCCAATTTGTTAAAAACAAGATTTATTTTGTAAATATAAGTACTGAAGGTTCGATTCGTTCTGAGACCGCTTCCTCACGTACCGTACACCGATCTACCGTATAACTAAATATACACAGTGGTCGCATTGATTTTTAGTCAATTTTAGTTAATCAATATTTGTGTGGCGACGTAATTTTTTTGCAGTTTTTTTTATTGACGTCTAATACGCTTTTCTAAACTGTATCTTTATGGCTGTATTTGGATTTGGATGTGAATTTGCATTGATGCGTTGATTGAATCCGGTCTATCAGCAAGCTAGCGAACCATTCGATGTACCGCATGGTCGAGTGGTGGTGTACCACGGAAGTTAATCCCACAAACCGGGGTAAAACTAGTTGCAGTCACTTGGTGCGGTTTGTTGGCCTGCACAGCGACTTACATTGGACTTGGTACATTTCATGGTACACCACGGAGTTGCAGTTTGTGTATTTGACTGTGTTTGTTAATGAAAGATAATCCACATCGGAGTATGTAATTTGCTCTGTTATTTATTGATTTTGCGTGAGCTGCGTTTCTTTTTTGCTTGGTGGTGGGATTGTTTGAAAATGTGAACTTATGACTTAACACCAACACAATGAACACAGAGTATTCCGGAGTGATATGCTGACTATATGTGCTTTTGCGGGTTCTCATGCACGTTTTTCTTTAGTTTGAGGTTGATTTTTTTGGTCCAACATTCAAAAATTGTTACAATATACCAATTCGAGGCTGGTATGGATTGTGGAAATTGTGATTTTTCTCAAGTGTTTGATAATTGGTGTTTCGAAATTTTAAAAGAGCATATACTTTTAAACATTGATACAATCATTAGCTAATCATGGAACAATATAATTTTATTCAAAAAGTGACTGCGTCAAGAAGATTTTTGGAATTTTATTTTTGAGATGTCACAGGTGATAACGTCGGTGACTTTTGCAGGCGAGGTTTTTTGCATTGTTTACTAACCATATCCTGATAGTGTGTGTGTTTATGTCTTGATCCGGTATGAGTTTTTTCATAAATTTTCTGTTTTATCATATTGTACGGTACTTTCTACTTTGAAACCCAACTTTTTTCATTGCTGATATGACATTGCACGCCGTCTAATCGGATTTTCCGTTTTGTGATTTCTGACATTTCGAATGGAGCGATGATGTAAAATGGACAAATGTACTTTTGTCTTTTTTGTCAGGCCCGCACAGGCTGGAATGTCAGATGGTTATCGGTATAATTCTCCGCAATTTATCATTAGTCAATTTTATTGCTTGTGGTCTTTTGATTCACGTTAGTTTTTAGTCCTCTTTTTTCAAACACAGTTTACATGAATAAAAGTGTTCACTGAACAAGTTGGTTGACTTTTTTGGAACGTTCTAACAATTGGCAAACGCGAGCAGCCATTGCGATTTTTTGTTGAATCATTGTTTAGTATTAGCAAAAGCCTTACTTTTTTGGTTTTCTTTGGCAGCCTCATCATTTGAATTCAGCAATCAAATCACCGTTCAGT
Organism: Theristus sp. LFF4_11; assembly: GCA_030248135.1. Lineage (NCBI taxonomy): Eukaryota > Metazoa > Nematoda > Chromadorea > Monhysterida > Xyalidae > Theristus > Theristus sp. LFF4_11. The sequence goes on from JASANC010002087.1 coordinate 16,325, forward strand.
CAAATTGTAAAACATATTCTGTCGTTTGAATCTGGCGTGCTGATTGGCTGTATCGAGCGGGCAGCCTCATTAGGGGCCGATTCATAGTACCAAGCACCAAATCGAATTCAAAAACCTGATTACCCTTGATTTACAGTTCGACTGAACGTTTGGAAAATATTTTCAGACTTTTTTAATGCCCGAACAGCGTGCGCTTGTGTTGGCCTTATACAAACGTCTCATACGCCATGGTGACAAGTTGAAACTCACAGACTCCGCCTATTATCTGCGTCGAATTCGCGGCGAGTTCAGGAGGAATCGATTGATTCGCGACGAGAAGCGCATCGCAGCGTTGGTGGACGTGAGTTGTTGAAGGGGCTTGGCCATGCTGTGGTGTACCGCGGAGAAAAATGTGCTTTACCACGGGCCAGGGTGGGGTGTACCACAAAGCAGGTGTGGTGTACCGCGAACCAGGGTGTGGTGTACCACGGATTAGGGTGTGGTGTACCGCGGGCCAGGGTGTGGTGTACCACGGATTAGGGTGTGGTGTACCGCGGACCAGGGTGTGGTGTACCACGGAGCTCGTCCCTCAAAACGGAGCTTAAGGACTACTTGAAAGCATGATCTTGAAATCCGATCTGTCGTGTGATTATTTGTCGTAGAAAATTCTGGCACAATTTTCTAAAAACTGATTAGAGTTTGAAAATTTTCGAACATTTTGTGTGTAACATTTGCAGAAAGGCGACCATTTTCTCAAAGAAGACCGATTGCTGTGAAAAAACACTGCCAAAATGGTCAAAGCGCCCGATAATAATCTGATCGTGCTTGGAATCGAAGGCAGCGCAAACAAGGTGGACTGCGGGATGATTTGCGTTGTGAAGTTGCTTTTTTTAGAAGTCGCAAAAAAACAAAACAAAAAAGGCTGGAACGTTTTCGTCTCTTCGCTTTGTAACTTCTTCAACGAAGTCCAACTTTCCTTGTCTTCCAAAAAAACATTTGAACGATTCGCCCAGATCGCTGTTGGCATTGTTCGCAATGGCGAGGTGCTGGCCAATCCACGGCGTACCTACTCGGCCCCGTTGGGCGAAGGCTTCCGCCCTCAGGAAACTGCGGTACACCACCGTGAGAACATCGTACAACTGGTGGACGAGGCTTTGAAGGAGGCGGGGTTAACGCCGAAAGACATCAATCTTGTCGCGTACACTATGGGGCCTGGTATGGCCGCTCCGTTGCAGGTGACAAAAACACGGCTCTTGTTGATTGGTTGCATCCTGTTTGGCAAGCCAATCAGCGTGAGCGTGTTCGGTGTATTTTTTTCACATTTAAATTTTACAATTTGCGGAGTTGCTGTTGGCGCTGGTTTTTTTCTCGTTTGTTTCATTTTGGGTAGCGGGTACCATGAGAAAAACATCTATTACCTCAAGTGGGATTCGAACCTATGCCAGAACAGCGCCGTAGACCACTTGACCACCGAAGGCTGCCTGGCAAACCAGAGACTTGGGTTTTCCCCACTCAAAATTACAAAAAAACGTTTCCGATTATAGCTGGCTCACTTTCCGAAATTATCAGTTTCACTCTTCATCCAGAAATTCTGCTTTTTTTATAAATTACCAAATTCCATGTGTCCAGATCGGCGCGATTGTCGCGCGCACGCTGTCGCTGCTCTGGGCAGTGCCGTTGGCACCGGTGAATCACTGTGTGGCGCACATCGAGATGGGCAGAATCGTCACGGACGCCGACAACCCGGTCGTGCTGTATGTCAGTGGTGGCAATACGCAGGTGGATTGGTTGATTCAGATTGGCATTGTGTTGTCGTCAGTTCAGCTGGTGGTGGAGTGTGGAAGATTGGTATTGTGGATTTATTCAAACGTGTCCGGACTAAAATGACGTCATTTGCTTTAAAAACGACCGTTTGTCAAAGTACGGGCCCTAAAATGTCAGTTTGGTGTGACTGATTCGACATTCACCATTTGTTTACGGGAAGAAATCGGCTAAACGGAAAGTCTGGTTTGCTGTGAACGGCAAGCGCATGTTTGGCGGCACATGACGTCATTTCAGTGGAACACGTTTGAAAAAATAGGTCATACTATCGTCAGTTCGATTTTTCTTGCAGTGGAATTCAGTTCATCCAACAAAGTTCTGTTGGTGTTGTTGCTATGAGATGCCGCCAACTGCGGAAAAGTGTCGCGCCAATTTGGGTGTGAAACTGCTGGTTTCGACCGCGTCCAGAGAACGCATAGGCAGACTCTCGGACGCTCGTGCAGTCTGTTTAGTTTTTACTGGGCATTTTAGGTGCAGAGGGACTCAAATGTTCAAGTAAAATATAGTAATACCTAAATAGCAAAAAATAATTGGCACAACTGCCCAAACACGTTTTTAATAGTGTACCCATTTTTCGTTAATTCCGTGCTCGTTTTTATTTTTTCAGGTGATCGCCTATTCATCTGGTCGATACCGGATCTTTGGTGAAACCATCGACGTGGCCGTGGGCAACTGCATCGATCGGGTGGCCAGAGTGCTGAAACTGCCGAATCACCCCGCGCCAGGTGTGCAGTTTGGAATGAAATAGCGAATTTTTTCGCTCTGTGCCTTTTTTCTCTGTTTTTTTTCATTTGCGTCTCTGTTTCATTTTGTGGTCAGTAATCGGAAGATGTCTCCTAAACTTTCAAAAGCTGAACATAGAACTTCTCATTTCCCAAGCGGTGATGTTGGATAACGGATTGAAACCACCAAAAAGTCAACCAACCACCAACCACAGAACCGTTCAGATGCAGCGAATCCAACATAGAGTCAACAACCCAAATCCAGCCAATCAGCAACACTCCCAATAGTTCCCATTCTCAAAACTCCTGCACAGGCCTGCACATCGAGAAAGCGGCCGAACGCTGCGTGTCGGCGTGTGGCGGTGCGGTGCCGGAGTGCCGCTGGGCGCCGCTGCCGTACGTCGTCAAGGGCATGGACGTCAGCTTCAGTGGAATCGTGTCGGCCGTCGAGAAACTCGCAAACGGCGATGATGATCTGTATACGACGGAGGAACTGTGCTACGCGCTGCAGGCATGTCTGATTGGCTTTGGAGGTTTCGCAGCGGTGATTGGTTGGTTCTGTTTGTTCGGCTGTACCAATGTGTCCAATCAAGTAGAAGCCGTTGTGGAGTGAAACATTAGCTTTTTTCAGCGGTTTTGAGTCCAAACTTGCAAAACATGCTTAGCGGATGAATACTCAGCTTCAGCGTTTTTACACAGAAGTTTTATGTTTTTCGGTTCTTCTCTCTGAATTCAAATGAAAATCAGATGCAAAACTGTTTTGTGTTGTGCTCCACAGGAGACCGTGTTCGCGATGTTGGTTGAGGTGTCCGAGCGTGCGATGGCGCACGTCAACGCCAGTCACGTGCTGCTGGTGGGCGGAGTCGGCTGCAACCGCCGACTGCAGCAAATGATGGGTACGTTTAGGGTTCTTAGGAAAACATTAGGTTCGAAGTTTTGCAGTCGGCCAACCAACCGCCACATTTTGCCGATTGGTTGAGTGTGCATTTAGTGGTCTGTACTTAGGTGCATTTAGGTGTTTGACGTTGGTTTGAAACGATTGAAGGTGAAACATACTTTGTGTTTCATGTCGACTCTTTTTGTCTGAACTTTGAAGACCATTTGTAAAATAATTTTAATTTGTAGCTCTGCCACCGTTTCCGGAAACCCGAACGTGCCGAACTCCGGCGCTTCGGTTGGTGTAGAGATGTGAATGGACCAATGCCCTCAGGCCACGAGGAGGGTGGGGGCAGTCTTGAATCCACGCTCTGTCACATGGACACACAAGCGGTGTAACATTGTGTTCCCGATCTGTTTTCTTTTCCATGAAAGCGAACCTTTCCAGCGGACATGGCAGGCGCGCGCGGCGCCACCTGTTGCGCAACCGACGAACGCTTCTGTATCGATAACGGTGCGATGATCGCGTATACGGCGAGCTTGATGGACCAAGCGAACTATATCAACCCGCAACAAGCGACGTTCACGCAACGATACCGCACAGACGACATGCCGGTCACATGGAGAGAGTAGACCGCGGAAACGCACAACAATGAAACTTACCTATCATAAAGGGGCATTCATGAATAGGGATGGATCCGGCAAATTTGCCGGAATCCGGGCCGGATCCGGCAAAAGCCCATTCCGGCCGGGCCGGATCCGGCACAATATGCCGGAATCCGGACCGGAATGGCCTTTTTATGTCTAAAAAACATCTACGCACATTTCGTCGCTTCTTCATCACATTTTCAACATAAAACAGCACAGACACAGAAACAAAGTCAGCAAGACACAGCACGTGAACCAACCATAAATTACAACAGCAACAATTGACAAAATTCACATCGCATAGGGATAATCAAGTGCTGGCAACACTCCATTCAGAAACATGACCTTTTCGGTGTTCTGAGTTGACAGACGAGATCGGCTGTACACAAACACCTGCCTGGCATCAGAGAACATTCGTTCGCTTGCCACGCTTGTTTGTAGCGGTGCCAGGTATCTGCGCGCGATTGTCGATAGTTTGGGGTATTTCGACGAGTTCAGCCGCCAAAAGTCTAGCATTAGATCACTTTTGTCCGGTTCGTCGATAAAATCATCCGACTCGTACATATTCATTTCGCCGCGCAGTTCGTCATCAAGACTGGATTCGCCTGACGGGTTGCGCAGCGTGAAACTCGATGCCTCCGTAGAGGCCAGTCGATGTCTTTTTTGGTTCGGGCTCGCGTTCACTTTCGTCATCGTCGTTGTTCGCGATATCGGATGTATCGTCGCAGTTTGTGGGCGTCTCCGGTCATTTCAAGATTTTCTTTGCAATGTGAAGTAGTTCACAACGAATCGCACCTTCATTTTCGAAAACGACTGCAGTATTCTTGAATCGCGGATCAACGTACGTGGCCATGATGTTGGATTCGTTGTGGAAAAGCGCACGGAAGCGAGTGTCGATGCTGGTCAGCAGCGTTTTTTTCGTCGTACCAATGCCACTCGCATCGACTTGTTCGATGCGCTGCTTCAGTGCGCAAACGGCGGGCAACACCATTGAAATGGATTCGTCGTCTCGTGGATTCGTCGTTGGGGGGTTATCGGGTTTTAGGGGATCACGGCACCCCCGCACACCCACGGTAACACACGTCGCTAAAATCGCTGGTGTTCTGGGGCTCACAAAAAAACAACTGTTTGACAGCTAACTGAATATGACCAACGAAGATGGCTGATTTCAAAAAAACCTGCTATTGTTCATCAACAACGTCGGCCAAAAGCTGGCAGCCACGTTTTTTAAAGTGGACGATGCTGCACATACGTTTACCACTCAAGACAGAAGCAGTGAACTATTTGCCATTGAACAGAACACTAAACTAAAGAAACGCTCACTGATCACATGTCAAATGCACAACAACAAAACCAACAAAGCACCGAAACAAATTTGTCAAACCATTGAACAGCTCTGAAACGGAGAAATCAACTGGTACTGGTTAATTCGCGGGTCTCGGCCATTCCGGCCGGATCCGGCCGGATCCGGCAAAATTGCGCCGGAATCCGGACCGGATCCGGATCCAATTTTAGGCGCCGGAATCCGGAATCCGGAATCCGGACCGGAACCGGCTCCATCCCTATTCATGAAGCACCATTTAGTGTCCGTAGCTATGTTTCATTCAACACAGCTATGCGTCGCTGAATACTACGTTCATGAATGCGCCTTAAGTCGTCCCTTATAAAGTGTGTTTGTTTATACCTGTTCCTTTTTTCGCAGAATCTTTGATATTCACCCCTAAAACGAATGTATCGGGTTTTGTTGGAATCATTCACCCATTTCTTGCAACTTCGATTCCATTCTTTCTTTCTTAGCGAGCGCTGTATTTTGCGAAAAAAGGTGGCAGGTTCGTTCAAACATGTTGTGCCAAGATCTACCGCAGGTTTTGTGTTACGGTTTTTCAATGTTGCACAAAATTCTCGCCACTCCTGCTTGTCGTCATTCGGTGGTTTGTGCTGAGTGAAAGTTTGCTCACCAGCTGCACCAATTTTTGGTGAACTGATCAAGCATCGTTCGCATTGTCACACCGACAAAATTGCTGCACATGCGGAACACGCTTTAACTGGCAGCGCATTCAGGTCAGGTCCTCGTTAGGTGTCGTAATTTCTCGAAAACAGCAACCAAAAAAGCGTGTAGACTTCAAAAAATAAGCAAACAATACTCAGATCTCATCCCAACTGAAACTGGACATATTCCACATGTCATGCAGCCAGATTTCAACAGCAGAAATACTGAAAAACGCTTCAGAACAACGGTGAAAATACACAAAAACCCGAGCGCATTCGTTTTGTCTCGTGCATGAGTGGTCGGTCGGTCCGAAGAGTAGGATTTATTCAATGGGGCCTAACGGGACTGGACAAAATGAGAGGAGAGGGGGGGGGGACTGGATAGCTGGGACGCATATTTTTGCGTCATGCCCAGCACACCGGTGCACGTACATAAACGTACATACATATCAGCACATGTGGAACGCATGTGTGTGCGTGTGGTTGGCTGAATTTTCGATGCTTAGCAGTAGCTGGAGCACGTTAGCGCATGCTATGCGGTGTAGCTGTTGCTATTTCGTACCAGACAGAAGAACGTGCACGCTATTATTCATATTCGCCATGTTGCGGAAAACAGTGCTAGAGAACGGACAAGTGTATATTCTTTCGGTATAAATGAAATACTGTCAACCGTTGAAACGGCGGTGTTCTTCTGCTTTTCGTGTGTTTTAAATGCTGTCATTTTTGTCGCGAATAACTGCTTGTTTTTCGCTGCTATTTCATGATGAAACTGTGGAATAAAATGTGCGATTCAATGATGGACACGTTGGATATACACGTCGGCATATTCCCGTTTTGTCGTGTTGATACCAGTTGATTGGAACAACTCCCAAAAATGCTCTCGATTTTGATTATTTATCAGGCTGTGTACATGATTTCAATGCCAGGGCCCATGAGCAAACCTGTTTTATACATTTTGATTTTCACAACAAAGTTTCATTGGATCTTTATCAAGGTTGTTTAAAAACTGGTTAACCGTAGCGCGGTGCATGCTCATCGATTTTTTGCCATCGATAACAATCATCTTATCAGTAAGTGCGATTGCTTTTGAAAGCGTGTTTGTTTTTTGCAGTTCTGTCTTCCTGTCAGTCTTGTCGTTTTCGGAGATATTCAACTGCTGGGAGCCCCATGTTCATTCAGTCAAGACCATACCTACCTATCAATCTTGTAGCTGCACACTAGCAGACGGAAGAAAAAAACGCAAATGTTTCAGCGTAATTTTTTCTTGTGTTAGTCAGCGCAATTCAGCGCCAGATAGCACTGAAGCTGCAGCAATGATAGCAACATGCTTAGCTTGTCTACTAAGCAAGCGAGCAGCAGTGGCTATTTGCTTGTTGTTGTTGTAGTCATGGACGCTTTTTTCCACCCAGCGTTCCTATTTGTCTTTGGCGTTGTTTTTCGATTGAATAATGGCGATCAATTTTCGTGCACTGTTCTTTCTCAGATTAGATGCGTTTCGCAAGTTTATGAATTTCTTTATTTCTCATTTTTAATTCTTATCTGGTGATTTCGTGATTCAGACGATTGAACTATTACCATCATAAACAACATCACCGGAAAATTTACGAAATTTCGACGCCAAAATCGATTTATGAAAATTCCCGTGGTCAATACTTTCAACGTAAAAAGTTGAATTCCGTGGTTAAAACAAGAATAAACACACTGGACTTCAATTGAAAAAAAATTGAACTTCGCAAACAATGATGTCATCGGCGGATGACCGCGACAGTCCGTTCGCAGGGCTGCCGCCGCCGTCTGCGATTGGCAACAGCGGACAGCTGGCCTTGCAGGACGATGATGAGGTGAGACGGTGGATAAAGGGGCATTCATGAAGCAGTATTTAGTGACCGCATCGCTAGATATTTTAACTGCGTGTCACTAAATAGTACTTCATGAATGCGCTTTAAGGTTGGAGCGGCTACGAACCAGCTGATTGACTGGCTGCATTTGAATCGGTTGGGACTGCTGATTGGTTGGGCATTTGGCAACGAACAGACGCTGGGATAGTGGGTGATAGCATGACGTGACTGGGAATTTAGTTTTCTTTGTGGCCTTCTGTAGCAGTGATTGGATGCGGTTGACTTGGAGTCTCCAAGTTGGAGAAGCACGCTGATTGGTTGGTCTATACGGCCCATGAAGGGCTGGTAAATCGGCAGCTCAGCAAATAATAACTGCATTATGTCGATTCCGGATATTCAGGAAGTTTCTAAAGCTGTCATCCAAACACTGAAGCATTTCTAACGTTGCATTTGTGCAGATCAACGACGACAACGTCATCGTGACGTCATCGACGCAGAACTCGCACCACTTCACGACCAGCTCGCACAGCATGGTCACAAACTCACCCTCCACTAGTGACCCGTTCCGTCACCGACCAAACACATTCACTCCGGCGGCTAGATCACAATCGGGTGCGTTTTGAACTTTTTGATTTCAAACGGTGCTGTTTTTTTGGTCGTCTGTTGTGCAGCAACGTTTGGAAATCAAGTTTGCTGAGTGGTCGTGATCGTCAACAAATAGAAGCGATTGGCTTGCATTTGTGGGTTTTAATAAACATAGAAAAAACCAGGTGACGATCTTGGAAAATGAGCAAGAAAAAACCTTTCACGTTTTCACACAACTTTCAATTGTCCAGTGAATGACGACTCACTAATTTCGCCGAACGGCGGCGGCGGCGCCGGCAGCGACTCCTTCCGAGTGCCCTCGTTCAACAGCAGCGCCATGTGTGGCCGCTCGAACTACGATTTTTCGGAGATGCAGACGAAACTGGACTCGCTGAAGAAGTGGTCGTTCCAGACGTACAAGTGCACGAAACAGGCCGTGTACGAGCACCTCGGCAAGGTTGGCGCAGCGTTTGCTCGTTTTTGGTTTTCACTTTTCTCACCCGTGTGTCCTCGGTAGTGCATTAGACGGTTGCTCTTGTCCGTGCGCTCGGGGATCGAGCCTCCTCGTCCAAGGGACACTTTATGAGTACTTTAGAGTACACTCAACGGCATTTTTGTCCGCTGGTCCGAGTTCGCCTTTTCAGAACTAGCTAGCCCACTTTTGAAACATTGTCTAAACTCGGTCTTTCCTTCTTCTTCTTCTTCTCATCTGTCTTCTTCTTATCCCCAAAATCGTTCTTCCCATGCTCCCGTTGCAGTCGAGTCGCACGGTGGACATCGAGATCGAGCGACAGATCAGCGCGCTTCGTGATCTGCAACGCCGCTACGCCCAACTGTTGACGTTCTCGCGCGGCTTCACCACGCACCTGCAGCACATGACCGAGATGCAGACGAAGTTGGCCGATGCGTTCGCGGCGCTCTCCGATTGCGATTCGCACTCGTTGAAGGTGGCGTGGGTTGTTGGGTTTCTTTGGGAGGCAAAAGTTGCACAGTTTTTTTATGAGGACAAAACAACGCTGCGTTTGTTATGAGACGAATGAGCGACAGTAGCTGCGAAATAATGATGAGCTCTGGACTCTGGTTGATTCATTTTATTCAGTTTGAGGATTGTATTTTCTGTGAATAAGCTATTGCACAAGTTTTTCAACTGCTTCAAGAGAGGCACATCACTGATGAGGCCACCCCTCTGCTGCGTATGATGTTGGCCAGGCCGAAATGCAGAGAACAATCCTGCAACTTGGTTAATCAGAGTTTGTCTGCAGGACTTGGCGATTGCATTTCATTTGTCTGTCTACGGAGTCCGCTTTCTTTTACCACCGTGACCGTGCTCTGTTCGGTGTGTTTTCAATCGGCCCGTTCAGAAATCTCCGAATGACTTTCTTTATAATCCTTGATTTCGCGAACGTTCTGTCTCGTTGCAGGATGCATTCCACCGGAACACACTCGCGCAACGCGCCGTCACAGTGAACGCGAACAAACTGCTCTCAGCGCTGCAATTCTTCAACGGCAGCCTACAGACGTTGGTCGAGAAGACGATTGAAGACACCGTGACGACGGTGAAGAAGTTCGATCAGTCTCGGTTGGTTTTCGAAGTTGTTTTTCGGTTGATGATGATGCGTCCTATCGTCGATCTCTAGATTATGAGCAATCCGCTGAGTAGTTGGTGATCACGTGATGCATGCATTCTGTGCCGGTATATTGCCGAGATGGAGGAGGCCGTGGAACCAATCAGCTGATTGTCTATAATTTACAGTTCGACGCACGTACGTTTGTGTGTATTGGAAAGGACTCCAAGGCCCCTCCCTGGTTACGTCAATCAACCCTGTTTTGTGGAGCCTAACGAATCTGTTTAGGATGACTGTATTTTCGCGTCGCCTATAGCGCAGCCTCAAACTGCCAACTAAATGTATGCAGGAAAAAAATGCAAAACGTCCAAGCTTTCACGTTCGATTCAGCTTCGAAACGACAATGCAGCCCAGTGAATTCCAATAATTATGACGAACCTGAAGATTTTTCGAAAATTGAAAAAAAACCACGGCAGACTCGAATACGACTCGTATCGGACGGACCTGGAGCTGCTGCAGCAGCAGCCGAGCGGCAGCACCGGACTGCAGGGAAAGATACACGAGGCGGAGGTGAAGTGTGCCGAGCACAAGGTGCAGTACGAACGCCTCCGGGACGATGTACAGGTCAGCTTGTCGCTGTTCTGCCCCGCATTTACTCGTGTGATTTGTTTTGATTTTTTTGCGTTAAAGTTAGTGTTATTGTTTGTTTTCACATTTATGTGGGTGTACCCGCCCAGGTGATGTTAGCTTAAGGATGGTTTCTCTTCCTCTGTGCACTTTGTGTTTAACAAAGCAAAAAAACGTCAGCTAGTTGTCAAGACCACCACCACCCATCCAACGGTGCAGAAAGTTCTCGCATTTCATTGTTGTATCTAATAATGACGTTTTTCTGAGTTTGAAGCGCTGATTGGGCTAGCGCTGATCAGATTTCCTTCCACAAGCCCAAGCAAGTCTCACAATCGAATGGTCAAATAGAGCCCTCTGATTGGCTGTCTGAAACCACACTTGTACAACCAAGTCAAACGTGACCAATCAACGAAAGCAAGCTTGATTTTTGAACGCAGCAATGCGAGAAGATAAGCGAAACGAAAGGTCGCCTTGTTTTCGAGTGGAGGTTTTACCCGACCTGGGTGGCAAATGAGCCTGCCATCAGGGATTAAATTTTTGCTGGATCAAATGAGAAAAAACCGATGCCATTAGACCACAACGTCATTCATTCATTGCAGGTGAAAATGCAATTCCTCGAAGAGAACCGCGTCAAGGTGATGGAGAAGCAACTGTTGCTGTTTCACAATTCAGTCGCCGCCTTCTTCAGCGGCAACCAGGCAGCACTGCAATCGTCCTTAGACGAGTTCTGCATTAAGCCCCGCCCACCGGCGCCGTCGTTCCTAGAACAACCGTGAAGATTATTTTTTTTGTTAGTTTTCCGCAAAAAAAACCTTATGAATCATCGGTTACATGTTAAGGCGCATTCAAGCAGCAGTACTTTTAGTGACGCGTATCTATAATTGAAGCATAGCTCAGCGTCGTTTAGTTTTGAGTGTCTTGAGTGTTGAGTGTTGCTGCTTCTTGAGTGTCGGTTTAGTTTTGGAAGCGTATGGCCTGTTCAGTGAAACCTAACAGAGCATAGGGTGTCATAATAAACAGTCGAACAATGAAGACCCGTTCATACCTGACGACGTCGACGTACGTCTACAGGCCTTAAATCGTAGACAATGAGTTGATTGGTTGGTCGGCTGACTGCTGATGAGCTCGATGAAGCAAAAAATTGGCATGTGGCAGATTCAAATGCCAGCAGTATGCACAAAATGCATTTGCCTAAAGTTTCACGGTTTGTCTGAAGTGGTGTCGTAAATCGTAATCATCTGACAGGTTTAAATGAACATACCGTACTCTGAAGCTGGAAATTAGCCCACTGTTGCGGAACTAACCAGCTTGCAAGGTCAGATGGTAGTTTCAATAATTACTTTCATTTCATTTATCTTTTTTGCGTATCCAGTGGTTTCTCCTGACAGCGGCAGTTCTATGCATTTGCGTTAAATGCTCGGAGAAACAAGGCTTTAGACGATTTGGACTTTTTGATCGAAATTTCGTAGTTTTCAAGGGTTTTGTTTGTCTGGTCATTTTCAACAGTTTTACTGTGATGGTTTTACTGTGAAATGTTGCTCTGCAGAACTTGAATGGTTTTCTGAAAAAATGATCCCGTAGGGTTGTGGCGGCTTGTTGGTCAAGTCGATATCTATTCAAATCATATGTATACTATGCTGTGACATTGCGGACAAAAAGTGGTGAAGTTTCGGTTTTCATTTCTCGGGCTAGTCTGTGAAACAATTGGAACTTCTTGCTTTAACTTTTTATCACAACTTCAGGGTACCGGCTGGTTTCTTACTAGTTAAACGAGATGGGTTCGTTGTTTTCGACTTTTGTGCTTTTTTGTTCAATTCTTCAAACGTTCATTCACTTTTTTATTACACTGCATGTTGTTCTGGTCCCAATCCACTGTGGCATTATGTGATTCATTGTTCAAACTCATGTGTATGTTTGCATGAACGTTGTTTATCGAAAACGGTTGTGTTTGGTTGTTTGAAAAGATTGTGAACGCTTTGATAGAATAAATCGGTTCAGTGAAAAACAGTTCAGGATGCGACCAAGTCATTTTCACCAGATTCATGTTCATTTTCAGCTGAATTTCACAAAAATGCAACATTCATCAGTAGTACAATATATAGCTGTAAGAAATTTCAAAGGTAGATGTATGAGACAATCAAACGACAGATCAAACAATGGAACTGAGAATGCTAATCGTAGTAGCTAATTATGGTCACTCAGAATATTTGCCGTCCGCTGGAACGTATGAAACGGAGAAAAATGACTAAAATCTTTATCGATCAGTCTCAGTAAAGTCTGTTTATTAAAACCTGTCGGGTAGTAATGATGCCATTACAGTGTTTGGTTGTTCAAACGTGCATTACCGCTGGCATGACATCATTACGGTTTGACAGTTTCCAATAAAACAACCTAAACTCGGTTTGTTTCAGACATCCAGAGATTCACGAACATTCAGCAACGGGTGGAAAAACGCATTTAGTTTTGAACAGTTTCGTTTTGAGCAAAAAAACAAACACACACACCGAACCAAACATTGAAACCGAATGACGGAATTTCCATTGATCGCGCGTGTGGAATTTCGAATGAACGTGTTAGTCTGTTCAGTAGGACCGGTCAGATAGAAATGACATCATCACAGATGTGAAGCTCTTGCGTGCACCAGAACCGTTCGACGGTGTGGTGTACCGTGGATAAAGCCCGCAAGTTGACTTCGCGGGACCGCTTTGCTGCTTCTCACTGATTGGCGGGACTCGCTCCATCGTCCATCCAGCACACACCGTCATACGGGTCTGTTGACTTAGTAACTTTCGAAATTCGAACAACCAAGACGAACAAGAAACGTTTCCACATTAGAACCGAGGAATAAAAATATGGGTAGAAAGTCTCGACAAGTACACCACACAGAACTAAAGTATGTCTTAAGAACGTACAAATACATACAGCCTCATCGGGAGAGACACATTCATCAAGGTGAGCATACAGCGGTGAGAAAAGTAGCGGAATTGATTTAGTAGGTATACGATTTGTTACCATAAAATAGTCTTCGAATGAAGAAATTATTGAACTACAAAATAACATCATTGAATTGCGATCAAGGATGAGTAGCGATTCCTAAAACTCTCACTGAACCTTCACAGAATGGGTATGATTAAAAACACGTTTAAGCGCACCGGATTTCGTAACCGGTGCCAACAAAAAAACAACCGGTAGAGATAAAAAATACAAGGTGTGACAGCATTTTTGTAAAAGTCTCAACGACAACAACAAAAAGCTGCTCTTTATGAGCTTTAATACGAGATTAATAACGTGGCATGTGCGAAACTAATACCAATAGAAAATGGGTATAAATCGCAGATTGATGAGTTTGAAACGCACCTAGTTTAAACAACCAACCAAATGCGTGTGCATTTTTCATATTTCCGCAGAAAAAATGTCAAATTATTCTAGCATTTGGAGCAACAATGCTTCACAAATCATCTAGCAAGGCATCTAAAGAAACGCAGTAGAAATTAAAAAACCACCGAACATACCAGTACAATACAGACGGAGTTGCACATATTAGTCTATATAAATTTTGCTGGCCAAGAAAACTGCAATGAACCAAATAAAAAGAACTTTTCAGTCGCATAAAAAAACTGACACTCTACCACGAACAGATAGAAGACAATGATGTGAGACATTATTCATATCCTGGTCAGTTGATCCCGTATCCAGTCTAAATTAAAAAAAAACACATGAACTTAAAAACCGACAAATAATAATATTCACAGAGAGACACCAAAAAACGCACATAAAAAATAACGGGATGTGACAGACGGTAACGGGAGATTGAATGACGAGTAGTGCAGTGGTAAACAGCATGCGAACAGACAGTATACAATACTCAAAAATCGATTTAATACCATAAAAATCATAGAAACTACAAATAGTCGAGGCGAAATCGAACCAACCAAACTAAACTAAACCAAAAAAATTGTTGAATTTACCGAAAAAAACCTGCCGCTTTCACATCAACACAGATGGGCCACATCAACCGTGGCATCACGCCCAGGTCAACACGAGCCGAGCCAGTAGCAGACTGAACAAAAAAAATGCAGCCCATCCGCTCGCCACACAACACAATGCACACAAAACAGTAACCGACACTCATAGGGTTCGACTCCGCCCCGAACCAAATCTACGATGACATGGACGGGAATTTGCCGGTCGCGTCGTCGTTGCTGACGGCCCTCAGTGTTCTCCTGTCATCATCCATCATCAGCAGCTCGTCGCGCACGTCATCATCATCATCGTCGTCAATGTCCAGGTCGTTCTCGCTGCCGCTGTCGCTTTCGTGGCCGCCGAGTCGCAGCTGCGCCTGTTGCTCCGTCTGCAGCTGGTTCAGATCGTCGGCGCTGCGACTGCGCGGACGCAAATTCTCATCGGACGTGACCGAACTGAGCGACTCGTCCTCGGTGTCCACTTCCCAGACTGCGATGATGAAAGATTGCTTTTGTTTGAAGTTGATAAAGTTTCGAGTTTGCATTTAAGAAATGATATAAGTAGATTTATAAGAAATTTACAGATCGTTCGGTACTAGTTGCGGATGAAGTATGTTGTTTACACCTGTCACTTTTTGCGCACACGGATTTGCTGCATTGTGTTCGAACGGAGAATTCGGGCACTCAAAATTAACCAAGACGATAAACGCATAGCCAATGTTGCACTTATTACAAACGCGACTCGAATTGACAGTCTGCAGCTCTTGCACGCGAATACTTTTCAAAGCACATGACGGCGTTTCGGCCAGACACGTTCCAATAAACGGAGGCTATATAAAGTCACACCCAGTTACAGCAGCAATTCTCTGCCCCCCAAACGCACAGCCTGCCAGTACCTTGACCCAGTCACACCCAAAACAGCACCCCCCGAACCGCACCATCCGGCAAGTCCTCCGGGAACATCTCATTCTCGGCACGTCGCATCGACACGACACTCGGCACCTGACTGACTGCTGCCGCCAGGTCCGTGAACGACACGTTGCCGAGGGCGCCGCCGCCGCGCGTGCGCTGATTGGCCAGTGACGCACGTCTCGAGGCGGTCAGCGGCTGGAAAAATGTTTTTGTTTTTTATAATTCTTCGCGGGATGCGCTACGTTCGTTCGTTGTTTACTGTAATTTCGAATTACTATTGTTTATGGCGACGTCCTAGTCTGACCGACACAACAACACTCGGTTATGACACTGCGGTGATCTTGCACAGTGACACTCGTTACGCCTACGATATTACAGTATGCGTGTACGTGCCTGCGAGTTTGTGACTGGGTAATATCGCTGTATTGTGTACTGTTTTCAGACTAGGACTTCATGATAATGGAAACAGTAAGCACACGAAAAAAACCAGCGTGCAAAACGCGACCTTCGCCCATATTGGGATACAACGATAACAAAGGTGTTTCACTTCTATAGATAATTCGGTTCTTCTCGTGCAAAAAAGTCATCCATTTTGCTATTGCGTTTCTAATCCGAATTTACAACATCGATTCTATCTGCAAAAACTCAATAATAAGCCACTCTACCTTAACCACAAAATCGTGGAACTGGGACAAAAATAAACTGAACGATCTTAAATAAAACTCAGTTTGATCTGTTGAGCAAGCACTTTGTGTTTGTAAGACTGCTAGACTGCTAAGCTAGTTGGAGAGCTCCTGCACATGCTGCAGCGATTTTTCGCCGTAACAAAATCGTCACTGGCGGCTGCTCAGAAACGAAAGCAAGTATAGTCGTCGGTTTTGTTTGCAACGCGATTAGTCCTGAATGGACAATATTTGTGAACGTTTCAAATGCAACATGCCGCAATTTTTTACAACCTTTTATGAAACACAACAATCGGTCTGTATTTCGCCAACGTATTTGGTGGAAATGAAGAAAAAAACTTTAAAGTTGAAATACAGGCGAAATGATCAGCGTGATTTGTAATTTTCAATACGGGACTTGTCGTGGCTGCAACAAAACCGACGTCGATATCCATGAACACTGGAAGTGACATGCTGCGACCGCCTTCACCACCACTGTCAATCAACACGTCCATTCCATCAATCAATACCAACGAGTTCATTGTATTGTCGAGGCAACAAAACCGCCGAGAACATGTGTATGGAGCGGACTTTGGCAAGGGCGAGCGAAAGAGCAACTTTGCCTTTTTGTTATTCAAGCAACTTACGTCGAAACCGAGTGTATTCAGCACAATATCGTCAGTTAGTGACAGGCAATGGCGCTAGAAATGTCGAAAGAAACCTCGATAAAGATTCCAAAAAAAACCAGCACAACACCCAACAGCAACGACACAAACAGGAGAAAGAAATCATTCCCAACAAACGTTCGTGTTCCGTTCTTCAAAAGTCTAATTGGCTGCATCATGTACATACAGTACAACCAATCAGCGCTCGGGAATCAAAACTCATCTAATGTAGCAACAATATAAAAGTCAGCTGGGCTGAATGAAATACCCAGGCAGCACCAAATGAACCCAAAAACACAACGATTGCTTCATATGACGAAACCGCGGCTTTTTTGTCAAAACGTCTTTTGGTACCCACGCTCAAATGTTTAGCGGCCCCCGGCCCGACACAGAAATAGAGATTTCGACTAAGCAGGCGCCTGCACAGCAAATGCACGCTGCCTCGCGTGTGTGCGCAGCAGCCAATCAGCGAGTTGCACATATACAAAACAAGACCGCTGATGTCAACCTTGACTCTCGGCACGTCCACCTCGTTGACGTCCAGGCTCACAGTGCCCTTGATCATCGATCGACGCCGTCGCCGTGGCTGTTCGACGTTCAGCAGTTTGTCGCCGTCGCGCACCATCTCGACGATCACTCGCTGGCCGTGGTTGTAGCCGAGGTTCTGGAGAACGAAAAACGAGTGTTCGAGTGTTCGAGTGTTCTCGAGTTGGTGATCGATGATTGGCCGGTGGTTATTACGCAATACGATGGGTCATGTCAATTATGATATTAGTGGTATACCAACGGTCCGAACGTAAAGGTGCATTGTAGCTTCTAGATGACGTCAAAAATTGGTGCGACTGCGACTTCCATCCGCACTGGCGGTAACTTTTGATCACAATCAATCAAGGTATATGCAGCCAATCAACAACTCACAATAACTACTTCACAATACTCACAATCAACAATCGAACGCACTTCTTGGACGAATTTCATGCCAATTTTCCTTGTTTAACACCACAGAAATAGATTTAAACAAAATAACAAAACCAACACACATAAATCTCGTCGAATTTGCCGAAGTCGAACGTTTTATACGCCCAGACGGGCGGGCGGATGTACTTGACGTAGGGCGCCTTCTTCACCTGCTCCATCTGCCGGACGCACGACACGTACGCGAGACGCTGCTGGATCTCCTCCATGTCGAGAATCTGCAGCACGAACAACAATAACGATGTTCGTAACGCTCTGTCAAGATAATGACTGAATCATGGTATTGATTGCTGGAGATGTCGCGATGGCGTATGACAAACGTGTCCCACTGAAATGACGTCATGTGCCGCCAAACCTGCGCTTGCCGTTCACAGCAAACCAGACTTTCCGTTTAGCCGATTTCTTGCCGTAAACAAATGGTGAATGTCGAATCAGTCACACCAAACTGACATTCTAGCGCCTGTACTTTGACAAACGGGCGTTTTTAAAGCAAATGACGTCATTTTAGTCCGGACACGTTTGAATAAATCCACAATACAACAGCGCAGATGTGTGCAGCCAATCAGCGTGCTCCACTATTGAAATGACAAAAAAACTTCGAACAACGAATAATCATGAGAATAGATAGCGCAATACTTATTCTTCGTTGCAAAACGCCTCACAAATAAATTACTAAAGTGCACACAACAACCACCAAAACAATTCAAGAATTCACTCTTTTCAAAATTATTCAGTCTCAAAACAATAAAAAAATTGCCTTCTTACCCTTCGTTTCTCGCCCCACGGATTCAGTCGATTCCAGAGCACGTGGAATCCACTCAGCCAATAACCGTAATCGTACAGATCTTCATTTCCATCATCGGAGCCGACATCGACGGCGACAACACGACGAATACCAACCGTGTACATCACATCCGCTGAAACACGAGATTTCAAGACAAAAATCATCACAGCGCCGAAACCATTGTTGTTGAATGTGTACCGGTTCAAGGCGACTGGTTAACCGTTGTGCGGTACACTAAGATTGTGGCTGTGCAACATTACTGTGTGTGTGTTATAGCCCAGTTACACTGGGTCTATTTTATACCGGTTATCAATATTTGCAGAATGATTCGAAACAAACAGAAAGTAAACCACCACAAGACGTTCACTGGGCTCTATCCACTGAACAATGCTAACGAACCACACAACTTGACAAAGCAATCAAGAGAGGCATAAATAAAGTTAGTTTCCGTTCAAACTTTTGCTTTGCTAAAAAACATCAACAATAAAGCCGCAAAAACTGGAGCGAGCAAGCGTGCAACGTACCGGGCAGATTGTTCACGTAGCCACCATCGAGCAGATAATGCCCATCGGCCGGGTCACACAACGGCGGCAGATAGCCGGCTAGCGACATGCTCGCACGCACGTACGGCCATAGTGGGCCTGAAAGTGGCGCAGAATGAAACGGTGGCATTGCGCATCATTCAAAAATTCAGATTGATTGTCACTGGAAACGCCTAGATCTGCGTTGACCGTCTGACGTGCAATCAGTGACTTCGGTGAGTTCAGTGATTTTCATTCAGGCTTGTACCATGTGACATTCATTCGTGTTGGTATTGGAGCGCACGGGATGAAAAAAAGCCATCAATTTTCCAGAAACAATACGAGTTTGTCACCCATCGGGTCTTACAGTCAAACAAATAAACATCAGGTGAAGCCGGTTCCGAAATCTCGATCCACATGAGCGAAAACGGGATTACAAAAAAAACCTCGCGCACCAGTTTTGTGTACTCTCATTTCTGAAGTGGTGATATCAGTGGAAATGCAAAAGTACGGCAGCCAGAGGTCGTCAATGTCGCCGGAGCCGACGGTCTCTCTGATGGTCTCGTTGAACGACCAGCCGGTGAGCAGCGCCGTGTGCCACCACGTGAAGTCCCACAGTTTCTTCAGGTATGACGTCATGTCCTGCAATTGGAACAGCAAACAGTCGTTCGGCGACTTCCTGAGTTTTTGTCAGACTCCGTGTCTTTGAGTTGCATATTTCTTTGAAACATTCACGTTTTTTGACGGATTTCAGAATTTCACACCCTCCACGCTCTTTCTCACACATGCAGGTCGCGCTTGCTAGCTAGCTACAGTTCAAACTCTATAACATATACAACTAGCCGATTGGTTGATGCATGCATTCTATCCATGAATTGCTGTTGAGGCGGAGTTTCGCTAGCATAGAATCCATGCATATCACGTGACCACCAACCAATCCAATCACCTAGTTCTAGTTGGATATCTTTTAGAGTTAGACTGTAGCTACACAACCAAATTTCGCGTTCACGTCTTGTTTGAAAAAAAAGTTTCAAAAAAACCAGCCAGCAAACGGAAACGCCAAAGAGGCCGAACCGAGAACCACGGGCGGCATTTCGCGCGCAGCAGCTCCGGCGTCGGCTCGGCGCAATAGAGGCCGCCGATGAAGGCGCCGATGCTGACGCCCGCCACCGCGTCGATCGGCACGTTCGCCTCGCGCAGCGCCTTGATGATGCCGACGTGCGCGGCGCCGCTGGAAAAGGATGCGCGAAAATTGAATGAATGAAAAACAAATTGTCGCTGCAGACAAAAATGCTGGAGGTCGGTATGAAGCAGCGTGACGATGTTCGTGAAAGCAGAATCTCGTTTTTTTGTCTTTAGCATTGCTCGGATTTTCTGGTAACCATTGGCAGCAGTAGTAACGCGAACCAACCAGCGTGCCAGATACGTCGACTAGAGTACAGAATCGACAACAAGCAAAGCTGTCGACCGAACTAATCGTTGATCTTCCGCCGTTCATTATCAGTTTGACGAAAGCATTCCGAACCAATCCAACAAAACCACCGTTTCCACAAAGTTTCCAACAAAACCACAAAACCAAAACAATTTCCACAACACAAAACCACCTTTTCCACAAAGTTTCCAGCAAAACCACAAAACCAAAACAATTTCCACAACACAAAACCACCTTTTCCACAAAGTTTCCAGCAAAACCACAAAACCAAAACAATTTCCACAACACAAAACCACCTTTTCCACAAAGTTTCCAACAAAAACCACAAAACCAAAACAATTTCCACAACACAAAACCACCTTTTCCACAAAGTTTCCAACAAAAACCACAAAACCAAAACAATTTCCACAACACAAAACCACCTTTTCCACAAAGTTTCCAGCAAAACCACAAAACCAAAACAATTTCCACAACACAAAACCACCTTTTCCACAAAGTTTCCAGCAAAACCACAAAACCAAAACAATTTCCACAACACAAAACCACCTTTTCCACAAAGTTTCCAACAAAAACCACAAAACCAAACAGAGGTGTGCACGCCCGACAATTCTAGCCTGTCCCGGGTCGGGTTGCTGCGCGACGTCGACCCCACCACATTTTTCCCGCAAATTTTGTGTCCCACAGAACTGACCTCTCAAAAACAGGGCCACACTGCATCTGACTGTGTGCTGTGTGCTTGCAAAAGTCCTGAGGCGAAGAGTCCTTGCAAAAGGAACGTTCTGAGATTCAAAACAACACAGCAGCTTGCATCTCCTGTGTGATCTTTGAACATGCCCGAGTGAAAAAATAAATAGACACTGGGGGCAGACTTCGCGAAGCGAAGAAAAAATTTGATAGTTGTTCCGCAAAATACCTTTTTTGATGAACATTTTTTTATGATTTCTGCATTTTGACTGAAAGTTCTACGATGCAATTGTAGGTTTCCAAAAACCGGATTCAAATGGCCAAAAAGATGCAAATTGCGGCGCTCTTTACTTTCACGTGGCCTAACGCAAAATGAATGGCCCATCGCAAAATGAATGGCCCATCGCAAAATGAATGGCCCATCGCAAAATGAATGGCCCATCGCAAAATGAGTGGCCCATCGCAAAATGAGTAGGTTCCTAATCCTAAACCTAATCCTAAGCGAAGCCTTTTGGTTAAGATGAAAATGTTGCTTGCAATGAGTCATTGTAGGTTCCTAATCCTATTCTTTTTGATATGATGAAATTGATCATTTTCACCTTATCAAAAAGGCTTGGCTTAGGATTAGGTTTAGGAACCTACGACTCATTGCAAGCAACATTTTTCACCTTATCCAAAAGGCTTGGCTTTGGATTAGGAACCTACAACGACTCATTGCAAGCAACCTCAGATCAAAAATCACTTTTAAGGATGTATACAAATCGTTGGGCCATTCATTTCGTGTTGGGCCACTTATTTTGTGTAGGGCCATTCATTTTGCGATGGGCCATTTATTTTGCGATGGGCCATTCATTTTGTCTTGGGCCACGCATCAGTAAAGAGCGCCCAAATTGCACGCATCTGGAAGAAAAAAACATGGCAGTAAACCACGAGTGGACAGACAAACAACAACAAAACTGCTTGAAACTAACACAGAGTGTTTAAAAATTTGTGTTTGTTGTCCAGAGGGGATACCCAAATTTTGATTTCTAGCTTGAAAATAAGATTTGTTATAATAACAAGTTGTGAAAAGTTCTTAGATATTTTTTAAAGCGCTGAAATTTTTTTTTTACATTTTTGAAGGTTTTTAAGTTTGGCAGGCGACTTTGCCTTTAAAATTAAATGAAAAATGGTGTTTGCCTTTAAAATTTAGTGAAAAGTCTTCGCGCAGAGAAATTTTCAAAAAATAGGTTCTGAGATCGCATTTTACCTTACGATTTTTGAAGTCATTTTGTCATCCAAAGTATGTTGGCGTCTATGACACCCATTCAAATTTAAAAAACACATCGTTCAAGAAATGGAGCGAACAAAAAGCTATTTGGACGTGATCGTTGATACGGTTAAAAACAACGAAAATATTGTTACATTGAATTGAACCGTTGTCAACAAAACACTGAACAATCTAAAAAACGAACGATGAATGACGCAAAATAGTTTTGGATACCGCAAAAAATCGGTTGTTTGCGTCGCTTTTTCCGTTTCTCTCAATTTTTGAGGACTTCAAAAGAATGTTTTCACGTAAATTTGTCCCAAGATCCGAAATTTTTTAGCGGCGCAAGCCATGGACGGACACCTTATGTTTCGTTTGACAATGGCAATCATGCAATAGTCATGAATTCATCGTTCGTTTTTTAGATTGTTCAGTGTTTTGTTGACAACGGTTCAATTCAATGTAACAATATTTTCGTTGTTTTAACCGTATCAACGATCACGTCCAAATAGCTTTTTGTTCGCTCCATTTCTGAACATGTGTTTTTTTAAATTTGAATGGGTGTCATAGACGCCAACATACTTTGGATGACAAAATGACTTCAAAAATCGTAAGGTAAAATGCGATCTCAGAACCTATTTTTTGAAAATTTTCTCCGCTGCGCGAAGACTTTACAAATTACCATTTTTCATTTAATTTTAAAGGCAAAGTCGCCTGCCAAACTTAAAAACCTTCAAAAATGTAAAAAAAAATTTCAGCGCTTTAAAAAATATCTAAGAGCTTTTCACAACTTTTTATCATAACAAATCTTATTTTCAAGCTAGAAATCAAAATTTGGGTATCCCCTCTGGACAACAAACACAAATTTTTAAACACTCTGTGTTAGTTTCAAGCAGTTTTGTTGTTGTTTGTCTGTCCACTCGTGGTTTACTGCCATGTTTTTTTCTTCCAGATGC
This sequence comes from Theristus sp. LFF4_11, assembly GCA_030248135.1. Taxonomy (NCBI): domain Eukaryota; kingdom Metazoa; phylum Nematoda; class Chromadorea; order Monhysterida; family Xyalidae; genus Theristus; species Theristus sp. LFF4_11. The sequence continues at coordinate 39,777 of JASANC010002087.1, forward strand.
GTGCAATTTGGGCGCTCTTTACTGATGCGTGGCCCAAGACAAAATGAATGGCCCATCGCAAAATAAATGGCCCATCGCAAAATGAATGGCCCTACACAAAATAAGTGGCCCAACACGAAATGAATGGCCCAACGATTTGTATACATCCTTAAAAGTGATTTTTGATCTGAGGTTGCTTGCAATGAGTCGTTGTAGGTTCCTAATCCAAAGCCAAGCCTTTTGGATAAGGTGAAAAATGTTGCTTGCAATGAGTCGTAGGTTCCTAAACCTAATCCTAAGCCAAGCCTTTTTGATAAGGTGAAAATGATCAATTTCATCATATCAAAAAGAATAGGATTAGGAACCTACAATGACTCATTGCAAGCAACATTTTCATCTTAACCAAAAGGCTTCGCTTAGGATTAGGTTTAGGATTAGGAACCTACTCATTTTGCGATGGGCCACTCATTTTGCGATGGGCCATTCATTTTGCGATGGGCCATTCATTTTGCGATGGGCCATTCATTTTGCGATGGGCCATTCATTTTGCGTTAGGCCACGTGAAAGTAAAGAGCGCCGCAATTTGCATCTTTTTGGCCATTTGAATCCGGTTTTTGGAAACCTACAATTGCATCGTAGAACTTTCAGTCAAAATGCAGAAATCATAAAAAAATTGTTCATCAAAAAAGGTATTTTGCGGAACAACTATCAAATTTTTTCTTCGCTTCGCGAAGTCTGCCCCCAGTGTCTATTTATTTTTTCACTCGGGCATGTTCAAAGATCACACAGGAGATGCAAGCTGCTGTGTTGTTTTGAATCTCAGAACGTTCCTTTTGCAAGGACTCTTCGCCTCAGGACTTTTGCAAGCACACAGCATACAGTCAGATGCAGTGTGGCCCTGTTTTTGAGAGGTCAGTTCTGTGGGACACAAAATTTGCGGGAAAAATGTGGTGGGGTCGACGTCGCGCAGCAACCCGACCCGGGACAGGCTAGAATTGTCGGGCGTGCACACCTCTGGTTAGAGGGGAAAAGGGGCCACGGGCAGCTGCGGCAGAAGCACAGCAGGTCGAAGCGGCTGCCAGGAAGCACCTTGCCGGATTGCAAGAGAATGTGTGCTTCGGTGAAAAATGGGGTGCCACAGCCCACAGCTCATCTTTATGTGAGCCACCGGTTTCCGGTGATTCAGATACATACAGGTTTTGAAATTTCTCACACATGACCACTAATTTTGACAGAAACCAGGTGTAACAGTATACTCGTTCCGAGTTTTTCTGTTCGTGATTTGATTGGTCGGATTGTTTTGGTTTTTTAAGTGTGTTGAGCTGTTGATTGGTGGATTAATTGATTTGTGGTGGTGACTCGGCTCTGAAAACACAAAGGGCTAGAGAACGTTATTCGTATGCCCGCGCTTTGATTTGCTGCATCATAAGTGGTTGTTTGATACAAATTCAATTTGTTACACGCATCCTTCATTATATTTGAACGATTTTTTACGTTTTTTTGGTATTTGCCTTTTGTTTACAGAATTATTCATTTTTGAAACGCATTATGGTTTTGAACATACATGTACCTGTTTCAATATGATAGTCATTATAATCTATTTCTGTGTCAACATGTCGTTTCGGGAATTGGGGTTGTGTAATCTGCGCGCTCGGGTTGAAAAAAATGTGGAAAGAATACCGCGCTCGTGTGGATGATGGCTTCAAATTGTTTCTGAAACGATGTGACTTCACAGAATTTTTAAAGGGACATTCATGAGGCGGTATTGACTGACCGCGTATCTATGTTTTAACACAGTTGCGCGTCACCAAATACTGCTTCATGAATGCCGCTTAAAGTGTGCGGAAATTTGCAGCTGAAAATGTTGAATTCGAATGGCATGAGTTGGTTCAATCAATATTCAACACAATTCAAGCCTCTTTTCATGACGCTTCTGCATTTTTTCAATTTAAATACGTTATGTCTGCGACTCGATTCGATTGACAGCGTGTATTATCTTTGTCTTTTGGTTTCAAGACTCAATGCATTTGAAATAGGTAATAGGAATAGGTAAACCGTTCATAAACTGCGCGGCAATTCAAAACTTCAACACATTGCATTGAAGATCCAGATTTTTTTCTTTAGCTGTGCGGCTTTTCCCAAAGCGAGAAACTTTTGTGCCCACAAACTTTCTGAAAGGAAAACATGTGTTTTTTTTCTTTTTCATCTGACTGCTAAAGTGATGATTTCAATGCGATTGCAGGAAAGCTAGTTTGAATTGGCTCACCAGATTTTATCAGCAGAAAAAACGCAACGCAGGGCAGTTCGGTCTTTTCATGCAGACAAAAAAACATCGCCATTTCACAAGCACAGCCCATAAATTCTTGCCTGTTATTTGCTGTTCATGACTGGATGTACTTTAAGATAGCTGGTTTCATAAAGCGGATTATGGTGCGTTCGAATTTTATGACTACCTTCAGCTAGCCGGTTAGCTCGCTTGGCGCGCATGTAACGGGACGATGAATTATGAAAAAAACAACAACGCGGATTTGCAAGTCTTAAAGACAAGAAAATTGTTTTTCTTGGTATTTTTTTCACCTGATGCATGCTATTACATCTTTAATGCTTCTTCGGTAGTTCCTTCTATTTACGATGGATTGAAAAACTAATGAAAACGGGACGGAAAGTTGTGAAAGAAAACTATGAACCATGCGCAACCAATCGAGCAAAAAAATCTGTTCTGCGTCTGCAAGACAAGTCGGAAATCGGAATTTATTCTGAACAATGAATTTAAAAAAAAATTTGAATTTATAATTAATTAAATTTTTTCACAATTTCAGCAAAGTGCCAAGTCTGGTACGATTGTTCATGCCAAGAGGGGCGCTAGAATTACATGAAGAGGCCTGGAATGCGTATCCATACTGCAAAACTGTTGTTACGGTTAGTTGGTTTAGTTTCACACTTTCATTCGACGTTTTTTTTCGGTGGACCATTATTTTTTCTGGTGGTTCTGCGACTCAATGCGCACATAGACGGGTGAACAGTTTCATGCGTGACGGTGGGAATTCGAAATTGCTGAAGTGACCCGAGTATCTGTCACTTTATTAGGCTATTTCGAATTGCTACACAATTGTGAAACTGGTTACCTTTTTACGTCTGCAAACGCATTGAGTTGCTGAACCAAAAGCAGTGATAATAGACAATCACGAACATTGAAGCAAAATCGTGTTGAATCCGACTGCGGTACATGTGGCGTTGCAGTTTCGCATTCCAAAATTCCAAAGTCAAAATGTGAAAGGCTTCTTTTGCACATGATTTGCTGTTAATACGGATTTTTAAAAATCAATCTGTTGTCATAAGTTTTATCTAATTGAAATTTCATCGATTTTCTCGCAGAATCCCGGTTACATGAAAGAGAATTTCTTCATAAAAATCGAAACCCTGCATCTAAACGACACCGGTACGACGGAGAATGTGAGTTTTGTCGGTCGTTAAATTTCACCATTTATCGTTTGCTTTTTTTAGGCTGCCTTTTAGTTTTCGTTTTCATTTCTCAGATTACGTTTTGCAGTTGATCATAAATGTTGAGTAATCAGTTTTCGACCTGATTGGTGGTGATTACAAATTTTGGAAAATGTGTATGTCATTTATCAATTGTATTACCGGTAATTGCGAAACTTATTTTTCAAAACAGGCCCATGAACTCCCCCCAGAGTTGTTAGCGAAACGTGAAATTGTCTGGCTTGACGTCTCGGATGACTCATTGATTTCACCTGCCGTGAGTGGTTGTTTGTTTTTGTCGAAAAACCTTTTTCCTGATCGTGTTTGTTTCGTAATTTTTCTGGCAAAAATTATTATAGGGACAATTTCCAGTTTTTAAACTCCGTATTTTATATCGAGTGAAGCACAGCGAACGATATCAAAAGTTCAGTTGTCAAAAGTTCAAAAGTTTAGGTGCAAGGAGGCGTAATTTACAAAATAAGAGAGAATTTTCAGCATTCAAACTGGCACAAATTGGCACAACACCGGAAACCCACACCAAAATCCGAACGCAACAACATGAAAAACGGTAAAATCGAAATGTATTTGTTCTTCCAGGACGTAAAACCGGATACGGATCCAAAGCAGTTCCAGTCGAAGAAGACCGGACGTGGGCCGTTCCGAAAAGGCTGGCAACAAGAGCAGAAACCGCTGATGTGCGCCTATAAATTAGTGACAGCCGAGTTCAAATGGTGGGGCCTCCAGGGCCGCATTGAGAGCTACATCGGCGGTCGATCGGTGCGAGGTTTTTTTTGTTTTTTTTTTGTTTTTTTTTGTTCGTTTCTTGATTTGTTTCTCGGCTCTTCTGGATCTGATGTTCCGCCTCCATAGAATTTGTGTTGATTCGATAATTTGGATGGAACGATTTGCATTGTGTGGTTTCTCGTTTGCGCGATAGTGAGATGGATGACGCAGGATTGTTCGTTTTGAGCGTCAATTTTTTTTCGGTTCTGCGACACAGTTGAATTCAAGACGTAGGAAGAAAACTAGTTTCAACTTTGTGGCAATTCAAAGTAGCCCTAGCCTGTTTGACCCGTCCCTATTTAGGGGACTCGGAGCACTTTACTAATTTTGAATTCCCGCGTCGTGCAGGAAACTTGTTTACCGATCTATGCGCGCATCGAGTCTCGTATCCAAAACAAAAGACCATACACTGTACGCACCGCACGCTCGAGGAGTCCCGCAGCATGTAGAACAAAGCGCAAACTTTGCGCTGACACGAAACTGTCAGTTTGGTTCCGAACGAGGAATCGTTCAGCGGCATTCATGAAACAGTGTTTGGTGACGAGCAGCTGTGTTAAAGCATAGCTACGCGGTCACTAAATACTGCTTCATGAATGTCACTTTTTCTGGTGAATTCTAGCTGGCGAAACCGCAAACAGCGAACTTCGTGTATTCCATTTTTCACCAACAACAATTTCGTTTTCCTGTTTTCCCCTGCAGGTCTACCCGCGTCTGTTCACGAAGTTCCACCGGGAAGTCGTCTGCTGGATGGACAACTGGATCGAATTCAACATGGACGATATTCGCAAGCTCGAGGATCAAGTGCAACGCGAGCTGGACGAAGTTTGTGGTTTTTTTTCAAATTTTGTTTCAAAAAGTTCAGAGAGAGCAGTTTTGAGAGCCTGATTGTCAAAAAAACGACGCTTCTTGCTTGGTTTTTATTGAGTCGCTGTGGTCTCCACTTATCGACAGACACTCTCTGTCCTGCATTCGCGGTGTCATTCCGTTAGGGATGGAAGAACACGGTTTTTTTTATTTTGGCGTGAAAAGAAACCGGTTAAAAATCCGGTTCTGTTCATGAAAAAACGGTTTCTTTTCCATACCATCACTTTCACTACATTCCGTGTACCGCAAAAAAAACAAAAAACTGAACGTTAATAAGCGCTTATAAATGTATTCGATTCCGGGAGCAGTTTGAAACGGTGTTGAAGAAACGCTCTGTAGCCACTAGGCAGAACTACAGAAAATGGTTTCACCTCAGAACATTCTCATACTCGGTCTGAGTAAAACCTTTGGCGAACCCAGAAAGTAGTCCACTAAGTCACCTTGATATTCAAGCAAAAAAATAGCTTGTACTTTTTTCAGCAACGACGTCGCGGCTCGATTCGTGGCATGCGACCCGATTAGGCAAAAAACTCTGGATTGAGAAAATAATATTGCAACCGCTGTTTTCCGTCCAAACCACCGAAATCTGATTTCGGAACTAGTGGCGGTTCTCTGCGCATAGATATCTTTTTTAGTTGTTTCTGGATCCAACATGATATTTTACGTTGGTAAAAAAATCACATCCATGTATCACATTTAGCTAACTCGTCAATTTCATTCAGTATTTTTGAATGGCGTCAGGCTGATTGGCTGTACTACTACTGCTACCAATTTTTTTGGTTCTGTGAATCAGTAATGCTGCAGAGACCGTGCCTGTGTGTTTGTTTGTCCAACATTTATTGTCAAGCGTTGTCTTCAGAGCAGACAAGACGTCTGAGTAGTAGACTACGTTAATTGAGGATTATTCGAGTTAAGCAGGCAATATTATCTTGGATCCAGCAAGTGTAAACATTTTGATACTGGTTTGAAACTGAAACTGTACTGACGTGCACATTTCGCTATAACATGAAACATTTGTATTCTGGAACTTCTCTTCGCACAACCGAGTTTATTGTTGAAAATCGGATTTTCGTCTCTTATTTTTTTGAACGAAAATACACAATTCCAGTCGTTTGTCTTGTCTTGGCGTCCCGTGTGATTTTGCAATCGTGTATTTTTTTAGTTTTACTGTTTGTTTTTTTGTTTGAGCAAAGTTTTCGGTGGCCATTTTCATATCTCAACGAGCTCAATGATTTTAGAATTTTCTTTGTTGCAAAAGCGGATTGGTTGGCAGCTAAAATTGAAAATGGAACCCCCGAAACTTCACTACGTACGTCGTTCAGTTGTACAAAAAACATAATAATATTTGAAAAATGATTTACCGTTGAATCATTTGGACGAAAATATACGACTCTTTTTAATGTATTTATTATAGATATTTTTTTTCAAATAATGTCAGTTTACTGGTGATCTTTTTTCAATTCATCGCAAACGTTTTAGGTCAGTTCCGTTTCACTTAAGGCTGGTGGTTTCGTGAAGAGAATGAGTGGTAATGTAATCTGAACTGCATTTTAATTTGGCACCATCCTTTTTTATTGTTTCCACTGCTGCTCTTTTTTTGTTAAAGGGTTTCCAAGCCGCAAAGGTTGTTTCGAAATTGGTATTGTCTTATAACGCTTATGTTATTTGCACAGTATTCTTAGCACAATCAGACTGTTATAATGTGATCGAACTATGTTGATGTGATGGATTGTAACGTGAAAGTTTTCTTCTGTCCAAATTATTTTGTTAAACACGCCAAGTTACGCTTCGGAGACGGTGTTTTCAGTTAATAAACCACCGTTGGGTGCGTCTTATTGTCAATTAGCAAATTGGCTGCAAGGAGAAGTGCAAGGTCTTCGGACCAAAGGCTTCCTTTCACATTACATTCACATTGTTGCAACTATTACCAATTTTTTAAGAGACTGTGTGACGACGTAGAAAAGAAACTAGTTTCAATCTTTATGTGGCAGTTCAAAATCGCCTAAGTGACTCGGTCCTATTTAGGAGACTCGGATCACTTCGCCAATTTTGAATTCCCGCGTCATGCATGATACTGTTTACCTATCAACGCCCGCATTCAGTCTCGGAACCATAGAAGATAAAAGATCGTAGACTACATAGACGAACAGTGTCGCTTGCAAGAACTGCATGCGAGAATGTGAGTCTCTTGTTCTTTGTTTGTTATTGTTACACGACAAACAAAGTTGCTTTAGTGTCATGTGAATTAGTCCCGATACAAATGGGGGCTTGATCAGCTTGCTGCATCCAATTTCGCTAATTGCATGATATAAGTGGCGATTTAATCGACTCGTTTGAAAGATTGCTCCAATGAAAACCAATGTCAGTTCCATAAAGTGATTGCTTTTTTTAGTTTTGAGTGTTCTCTCATTATCTTTTCGGGCTGTGGGATATGTTCTGTCGTGTTGTTGTTATTTGTTTGACATCGGGACGGGGACGCACAACTTTTAGGATGCAAAAAAAACTGTTTTTTTTCAATTCAATTCATCCTTTTTGGCTTTCTATCCATCTTTTGGTTCTGCGAATCATTGCGTTTGCATATGTGGAAATGAAATTAGTTTTAAGCTTGACGGGACATTCTTTTAAAATGCCCAAGTGAGCCGGTTCTGTCTCAGAAACTGGTTACTTCACCAATTTTAGAATCATGGAAATGCTTCCCCATCTATGCGCATATTGAGTCGCAGAACTGCAAAAAAAAGATAATATGCTCTTGATTTCATTGCAACTTGCACACCTGTTTGCTTAATTTTTCATCATACTTTATTCTGCGCAGTATTCTAGTCATTTGACACAAAGGCATGTCCCCTGAAGGTTGCACTACGCTGTACAGTCCCAGTCTGATCACCGAACACTCTGTTTATAACACAGTAATGTTGTACAGTAACCAACAATCAAACACACAGGCTGCGCGTGTGTTGTGAGTGACTGTGCAACATTGCTGTGTTATAAACAAAGTGCACGATTTTCAGACGGGTACTTTTATTTTATATTTTTTGTTCTCATTTCGCGTTTATAAAAAAACTAGTAAAGTGAACATTTTTGTTTCATCGATTCTTTGGAACATGATTGACTTTTTAGTAATTAGTGTGGTTTGTTTTTTGTGTCATCCATGCTTTTTGTGTGTTGCCGTGATTCTATTGCGTACATTTCCATCGTGTTTTTTGCTCTCTCTTGTCATTACTAGGCAATTCTCCTTTAGGCGATGAAATTGATTCAGTTTCAACAGTGGTTGTTCTGTGTGATTTTGATTACATTTTCTTTGGCATTTTTAGCGTTTTTTATTATTGTCGAAACAGAACATCATTGCAGACTTTTTGAACACTTGATTTCAATTTTATTATTACCGTTTTTTGTTTTCCTTTGTGCCGAACTCAGTAGCTCAGTCATTTTGCACATATTATTGAAGAATTCTCTTGTCTGCTGTATTGGTGATTTGTCTTGTTGTTCCGGATGTTTTTAGGGAGCGATGTTTTTATAGATGATAACATTTCTGACATTTTATGTATTTCTCGCCAATATTAAATTATTTTCAAATTCGAATTTCGGAAAAATTCAGCTTGATGTGTGTGTGTTGATTTTGGTCATTTAGTGACACCAAAAATAATAGTGACACGTTTTTTGTGAACTACACTTTGTGTTTCTGACTGTGATGCTTGTGGATTGTATCGTGAAGTGGAAAACAATAAAACTGTACTATTTTTTGACGGTGTAACAAGGGAATTCATTTTCGCTTATGGGTGTGCGTGCAGTGCTGCAGTCCGCCCATGCGTGGCATGGAAATTTTTTAATTTTTCTTTTTTCATTTCTCGATTTTGCTAGACCCGCGAAGTTTTTTTGTGTCAAATCTTTCAGGAAATAAAATTCTTCGAAGCTGAAAAAAAGACAGCGACCAAAAAAAAGGCAATTATAATTGATTGAAGCGAAGTGAGAAGAAACCAGAAAAGTCAACGAACTGTTGTTTCCTGAGAAAAGCGCTAATTTTGCCGTCGTCGCCGTCGTCTGAAAAACACTGAAACTTTTAAAATAAAGAAAAGAAAACAGTCGAACACAAGAAAATGGCGGACATTTCGTGTTTACCGGAAGACATTCTCGAATACGTTCTGCTGCATTTGACGCCGTATGGTGACCTGCAAAGCTGCGCGCAGGTCTGCCGCTCGTGGAATCGTGTGGCGAGAGGTTCGGTTTTTTTTCGTTTCGATTCTCAGATCAGATTGCGGTCATAATTTTAACTGTAATTCATTTATTGCTGTTTTTTGGTGTGTGGACACGCAGCCTGGCTAGAGATGTAAGGGTCAAAAAAAAAATTTTTTTTTAATTTTTTTTTTTTAAAAAAAAGTAAAAAAAAAATGAGCATTTTTTTTTATTTTTTTTATTAAAAATTTTTGAAATTTTTTCTTTAATGTGCCCTGAAAATGCCGTTTTTGGCATAATTTTTCGAAAGTTCAACAAAAATTTTCTTTGACTTTACCTTGTCACTTAGTCTTCAACGCTGCAGGTGGTATTCTGGATTGATTTATCGACTGTTTTCAGCCTTGGTGAGTGATGATCGACTCGCGCATTGAAGTACTTGAGCGTCGCAAAGGCTAGTTCAACAAATTCCGATGTCGCTAAGGTGAGATAGAAGCAGAGAACTCACATTTACGCATCGTTTTTCAGGATCTCGAAAGGTGGAAATTGCACTGTCTGCCACTGCAAGCGTAACTTCGTTGGTTGCTCGTTGCTGTTTCGCCTCGTGTCGTCAGCGTGATCACACCGGTTTGTTGTGGAACTTGTTTCCATGTTATTTGAGGTGAATTGAGAGGCAAAACACGAGACGTGATGTCGTCGGTGGGAAAATGGGGTCGCCGAAACCAAGTCTGAAATTTTCACCCTCCTCCCATATGAGTGGGGGTCATATGGTAAGTCGGTGGCTCCTCAGATGGTGATATTCGGACTCCCTGAAAAATTCTGAACAACTTTCATTTTTAAAAAAAAAAAATTTAAAAAAAAAATTTTTTTTTTTAAAAAAAGAAAAAAATAGAAATTTTTTTTTTCTTGACATCTCTAAGCCTGGCTATTCAGTTCAGCTAGTTCAGTTAGTTTAGTTCAAGTTTTTTTCTGCCGCTAGCTAACAGCGACACAAATATTAAAATACAATTGAGTTTTTTTTTCAGTAATGTGATTTTATTGACAACGTTGATAGCAGTTCTTATCCTGTTCTTGTTCGCAAAAACGGTGGCATTTGCGTGCTGATTTCACTGATTTTCAAACATCACTCGCAGCGAGGATTGTTGAATTGATTGCTTGAGACTATTTCACTATCCCACAAACGTCGAAACAAACCGTTCAATTTTATCAACGACACAAACTCTTCACTTTTATCATTTGCGCTTGAGTCCACAAGAGAACCTCCATCCACCCACCATAGTGCTAGTTCGACAGTTTGCGAAATTCAATCAATCAATCAATCAATCCAAACATACGAACAAAAATGTCTGTGGTGCACGTGCACACAAAACGGCGAACGAACGACACGCAAAAGAAACTCACCAAAAAGTAGATGAACAACAACAAAAAAAACGCTGTTTGTCTGTTTTCGCCAGGCGCAATGGAGCGACTCGCGCGTCTCCACGAACGCTGCGACAATTTCGAGTGGTACTTGCTGCAAGTGCCGGAGGCAGTCGCGAAGTTCGCTGGTGTCGCCGCCGAACGCTGCTCGCACGCGGCCTGCTATCACTCCGCCGGGCACATGTTTGTTGGTTTTTTTATCCTTCTGCTGTTCTGTTTTTGTTTTGTTTTCCGTGAAAGGCCATCCGTTTGGTTCCTCGGGTTTTTTGGTCGTTTTTCCTTTTTCTGTTCTGTGTTTTTTTTGAGCGAAGTGCCCCAAGTAATCACGTTCCGAGCCACCCAACCGGCTCACCTGTTCAGAGGCCCACTGATTGAATCAAGCTGAAGGCGAAGGCGTCACATTCACTCGTGAAGCTGAAAACCAGTTCCTGTGACCGGAACCGCCAAACGAAGCAATCAATTTCAGTTAACACCAATCTTTCGCAATGTTTGCGTCTCCAAACTAGATGCTTTTCGCGAAATAAAATGGATGGATGGATGCTGTTCATACAGTTTTATCGGCGTTTCCTGCTTTTTCGCGAAAAAAACGAATGGAATGTTCCAGGTACGTTTTCGGCGGCTGCACAGCTGCGTACACCACGTTCAACGATTTGTGGAAATTCGACCTCTGCAATCGCAGCTGGTCGCGGCCGATGCCTGGTGGAAGCTATCCCACGCCGAAAGTGGGTGGTTACCGGAATATTTTTTGGGGCTTCTTTGCAGAAAGTTGCCTTGCTGTGAGAGTCCCCCTCATCCCAACCAAAGTGAAACAACCGAGAAAACTACCATGAGCGTTGCGTTGGATTCCAGCATATGTTGAGTCGTTATAGTCTCCTGCAGTTTGCCACGATTATTCAAAAACTTCAGTTTTCCATAAATTCACTGTGAAAACTCTCAAAACTTTTTGAACAAAAATGAAAAATTAGACGTAGAAATTCATTGTTCTTGTTCTGTTCGACTTGTCGGCAGTATTGAGAAGTGTCACGAAAGTGCACGATGGAAACCGAATGTCAAATCCAGCGAATTTTAGTTTGAATTTAGCAGATCCGAGTGAATTATTTTGCACAAAACATTTCTTCTGATAACAAACACCTCGCACAGGCGTGCGCGACCATGGTCGAGTACAACAAATGTCTGATCTTATTCGGTGGATGGTCGAAAAGTTCACCGAATCCAATCCACCAAACGGCAATGTTCTTCAATGAACTGCATTCGTATGATCCGGTCACGAATTGCTGGAGTTCGGTCAGTGATTTTTTTGTGACTTTTTTCACTGAGAAAAATACAGCGGGAGTTATTGAATGTTGAGCTTCAATTTTAAATTCAAACCAGTCAAGAGTAGAGATTTGAAACGATTGATTTGATTGTATAAAGGTGCAAATTGTCTTGACGAGATTTTCAGTCCTATTCATCTGACTAATGAGCTTGATGAGCTAACATAAAAATTCGAATTGCATTTCAGTCTTATTTTAATAATCACAAACTCACCGAATGCATTTCAAAATGACAAAACATGCGTCGAACAAACGAAAAGCGGCAAAAAAAAACAAAATGAAACAGACAACAACAGCGGCATTGCAGATTCCGTGCGACGGCGCCCCGCACCTCGCCGGCCATTCGTGCTCGGTGCTGTCGGACCGCAGAATGCTGGTATTCGGTGGATCGTTCGGCAATGCTAGCAGTAATCACGTTTGGCTGTTCAACTTCGACGATAGAGTGTGGTCGCAACCGGCGGTTACTGGTTGGCGATTGGTTATAGTTGTTGTTGGGATGTTTAGGCGATGTTTTTCGCCGGGGCTAACCCCTGAGACGCGTACAGAACGCCATTGACTAGGGCGCCCATCGAGTTTTTTTTTATTTAGTAAGTGCCGGGCAGTTCTGATGCAGAGTAGTTATATTATAGCGTGACCTTGTAATTTACAGTCATTGAAAGAAAAACGTATCTTTCTTGATTCGCCGCACTTGCCAGAAACATAACAGAGACGCAATTCCGCAGGCAACAAGCCGTCGCCTCGATACGGTCAAAGTCAGATGGTGAAAGACGAGCGGCATGTGGTGATCGTTGGCGGGTGCGGTGGGCCGAATATGATCTTCAACGATGTGTGGCTGTTGACGCTCACCAGCGGTGCACAGTCGTACACGTGGACGGAGGTACGCTTTGTTGAACTTTGTTGCGTTTTTTTATGTGCAACTGTGACTTTGAATTGTCGGATTGTCTAGTATTGGTGTTTGTTCGAATTATTATAGTTTATAAGAATTCAGAAAGTTTCACGCCAGGGTGCTCAAAAAACGATCCAGACCTTGTCTGGATGTTGAATGTTCCGAAGTTCTTCGATCGATTCAGTCGCCCGCTGACCGAATTTCATCACGTTTCGTTTATCTACAAAATCTAACCATTAAAAAAATCGTAAAAACCGAATTTTTAAACAAAAAACCCTGTTGCTCAGGTGATCGTGAGCAACGTGGAGCACTGTGCACCGCAGTTGTGGTCGCACGCGGCGTGCGCGGTTGGTGAGCGAATGGTGGTGTTGAGTAAACGTCTGCGAACGCATCACAACGGTGGATCGCCAGGTTGGCCTGGCTCTTGGAGGCAGCAGTAGAGCGAGAAAATTGGTCAAACGATTAAATATTAGTGACGTTATAGCCTATAGCCTGCAGTCGAACTCGACATTACCGACAATCAGCTGATTGGTTGGTGATCTGACGTGATGCATGCTTTCTGTGCAGGCATTGCTGTGAGGCCGGGAGTCTCTGCCCCGCGCGCAGATCGCATGTATGTGCATCGAGTGCACACCAACCAATCAGCTGACAGCCTATAATTTATAATTTTACTGTGAAATCGAATTGCAGAACTTATGATATTTATTTGGCCATTATGGTATTCGAATTGGGCATCTGCATGTGCAAATCAATCAGTGAGCCCAATTCAAAAGCAACAAATCAGCTGTAATTCCTCCCAGTTTAGATGGATTCGCCCCAATTTCGGTTGATTCGCCCCAATTTCGATTGATTCTCCCCAATTTCAATTGATTCGCCCCAATTTCGATGGATTCGCCCCAATTTCGATGGATTCGCCCCAATTTCGATTGATTCGCCCTAATTTCGATTGATTCGCCCCAATTTCGATTGATTCGCCCCAATTTCGATGGATTCGCCCGAATTTCGATGGATTCGCCCCAATTTCGATGGATTCGCCCCAATTTCGATTGATTCGCCTCATGTTTTCGCGCAGGCGCCCCGCGTTGCATGAGCTCCTCGCAGCGTCACCGTCACGGCAGCACCGGCTCAGCGTCGTCGCTCTCGCCTCCGAATGCGGTCGACATTCAGCAGCGCGGTCACGGCGGCGGCAGCTTTGTCCCGCCGCACGGAAATCTGATACCGCCGCGGTAGGCGACGACGGGCTTGATGTTTGGTTGTTGGTTATCGATATTTTTCGGTTATATGGGTTTTGTTGATTGGAAATCGGGTGTTACAGTGTTTTTGAATTATTGTATTGCTGTTCACAGTTTATTAGGACGGTTTATTGTGATTTCTTTGCTCCGGTGAAAGGTGACCCTCCGGTCAAATCAAACCATGTGTTGTAATTCGTAAACTCAAGTGATCAGTGCGTATTCGGGTGAAAAACAAAAACAAGAAATTCCCGAAGACCGTTTCAGTTATTTCTTGAGGGTTGGTCTTTTTTTCCCATTGGTTCAGGAGACCCGACTGTACGAAACTAGGTTTACGAAATTTTGGTTAGATAGACCGCTGTGTTCGGTGAACCAAAGTTCTCCAATAGAGTGGGACGGCCTTCTAGCCGGCCCACATGGTCCTGTATTGATTTCGATGCCCAAAAACGCAGCGAATCCTGTTTCTTTCTGTTTGTTTTTTTTTGTTTCACAAACATTACAAACCTGGAAAAAGCCGTTTCCAGTCGCAAACTGCTCACGTCGCGCTCACTCGACGAGCAAGATCCGCCGCCGTCGCCGAAATCGGCCGAGCGCAAAACGACCGAACTACAGCGGGCCAGCAGCATACCGGCGATCATCGTCGGCGAGATTCCGAAACTTGTGGTCACAAAGGACGATAACAGCGGCGACAGTTCCGGATCGGACACGTCCACTGGTGGGTGTGCTCGTTGGGGAGCGTGAGCCTTTTTCAGGATGCTTTTTTCTCCGCGAGCTTGATGGGGCTGTTCATGCAGTATTTTATAGCGATTTCCTGTTTTTGGTGAAATAACTTGGCTGGATTGTTGTTGTTGGTTATTTGTGGCTGCTCTTAACACCGGTTCATTTAGAAATTAGACGGAAGCAAACTCCAGTGGTTCAGTGTAGGGGTGAACCATATAGCGTCGCATGAATGAGGGACAACCTCCACAGTCTGTTTTTATAACATGCAGTTGGCTGTATGACGGGGGACTACGTGTGATGCATGCATTTTGTGGAGGCGAGTCAGGCAGGCGTGCGTGGTGCGTCACGTGGTCACCAACCAATCAGCTAGTTGCATATGATACAGAAATAGACTGTGACTAAATAGACCACAGTGTGGACGAATAAATAAGGCAGTCCTTGTATTCTCCTTCAAGGCGAGCTTAGTCGCAGACTAGGAACGGTCTTTTTCAAGAGTGCCAAGATCATTCCCAGTCGTGTGTGCAAGGGAAAAAGAATGAACAGAATAGCACGAACAACCAATTAATTTTAAGAAGCACATCAGATTTGACACACAATTGAGATTCTGAACGTCTTTTTTGCTTTCCATTAAAATTTCGCGCGCACTTTGTACCCTGAAAAAAAAAACTGCCATGTTTACTCGGTCATTCTGTTAATATCAGTGAGTGTTGTCATTCATTCGTATTGCAAAAAAATGTTGCGAATTGCAGGACAACTGCATGCGGACGACCAAGCCGGCTCCTCCTCGCGGTGTATCGCGTTGGCCGCCTCGAGTTTACTGCCCACGCAGGTTCGCGTTGCTCTGATCACTCAGAGTGTCCTCCAAGTGTATAGAGACGATTTTAGGTGACTTTCTGTGCGAGATGCCGCGAAAAGAACGGATCTTTTTCTGATTAATCAAATCAACTGGACGAAGCCGCAAACAAGCGGCATATTTGAGCACTAGCGGCTGTGTGGGGTGACTGGACGTCAGTCGGTGTCATATATAATGACGCCTCGGTCAAAATGTGGCGAGGCTCAAAATATGGCATGCCCTCGGCAGCCAAGAGCAAAGCAGCAACTGATTTCGAAAAACACTTCCATTGACAGAAAAAAAACGATAGAACAGCATTGTGTTTCAAATGGCCACAATACCACTTCGCACCCAGTCCCAGTCAAGCATATCCACCAAGCAATTTCGAAAACAAAGAAAAAACGCCGCCGCCGATTTCGCAGGCGACCGAAGTGACGCCGTCCGTGGCGTGTCGCCCGTCGAACGCGCAGTCGCCTCGGCACGTCGCCGCCGCCGCCGCCCCCCGCTCCGGTCGACCGTCCATACGGCCGAATGCGTCCGCGAATCGCGGCAGACGTCTGGAGATCTTGCGACGAATGGAAGATTACATTCGCAGTCGTGCGGCGCAGACGCGACGTAACGCTGCGAGCAGCAGTAGCACTGGTGCTAGCAATGGTGCTTATGGCGCGCCGGCATGGTGCGTGCGTGAGGGTTTTTTTCGGGAATTGTGTTTTTTTTAATATTCCGCCATAGTCAACATCCGATGCAGAAGATCGCCTCATCAGTGGCGTGATTTTTTTTTGAGAAATCAGAGCGACTGTTCTGGAATTACAGCTCAGTTAGTTGTATTCGCCCAGTGTAGGAGTCCAGGACTAGGGTTAGGGGCTTTGAAAAAAAATTTTTTTTTTCGTTTTTTTTTAAAAAAAAAATTTGGATTTTTTTTTCAAACTTAAAAAAAAAATTTGAAAAATTTTTCTTCTACTTTGCTCTGAAAATTCGATTTATGGCATAATTTTTTGAAAGTTCAAACCAAATTTTCTTCCCAACTTCTTTGTGTGCTTAGGTACATGTCATTATTTGGTCATTTTGACCGACGTACTCCATGTTTTTCGATTTGGATGACTTCTAGAGTCAATTTTTAGCGTTGAAATGACTTAACTGAATTGAAATATCGTTTCAGAAATCGTTTTCTTGCAACTTAGAACATGTTTTTTCAGTCGGTAGGCCATGAGATGAACATGATATCTTGTTGATTGGCGTACGTTATAGGTCTACAATGGAGTTGTGCGATATATTGTTAAACAATTGGAGCGGGGATGTTGGTTAATACCACATCACACGACCGTTTTTCAGATACCCGATAACATGGCCACATGTTAAAACTTGCGTGCTGAGCTAAACTAACGTGTTAAACTTGCGTCTGTCAGTTGCCCGCAACGTGATCGCGAAATCATGGTACATGTTTTCGATACGATGATTTGAAGAGTGGGCTCTCGCCATGTGGCAGATAGCATAGCTGGTTGAACCTGAAAGTAAGTGTCTTGGGGGGGGGGGGCGACCGGGTCGACAGGGGTTGCCGACTTAGCTACAGCAAACAGGAATTTTTGAACACAGTCAAATTTTGGTAATTTTCTAAAGAGGAACAACTAAGAACGGTTCAATATTCAAGTACACGTCGAAAATTGTCCTGTTTTACTGTTGAAAATGCAACTTTCCCTCTATGAAATGGACATAATTTCAATAAAACACGATTTTCGCTCTTATAGTTTTCCGGATCGTTCTGAAAATAGTCTAGATGAACTCAGCTCGACGAGACGCTTCGAACAAACCTAACTTGTAAAAAAAAAATTTTTTTTTTTAAAAAAAAAATTTTTTTTAATTTAAAAAAAAATCCGGATTTTTTTTTTTCCCCCTAACCCTATCCAGGACGATGTTGATACAGTGTGACACAGATGTTATAATGCACCGCTAAAGTTGTTGGCTCATTGGCCAAAGGATTCTTGATTTTTTCTGTTTTCTGAGACTGTTTCTGTTTATAGTTGTGGTGGTCCAAACCGGTTTCCAGAAACTCGAACGAGTGCGAAACTCCAATGGTTTGTTGCAACGGGTAAATGGACGACTGAGATCGTCCCGTGCGCCAATAAACGACCCAAAACCATAAAGGGGAACAACTAGTTTTTGCAGTGCCTGTAATTTCGCTGCAAATTTCGAAAAACCGATCTAAAATCTTAAGACAACCAAAAACAAAAACAATTTCCAGCGCCACACCCATCGCCACCAGCAGCCAGCAATCGCCGAGCACCAGCGGTCTCTCCGATCACCATCAACACGCTCCACATCACCATCACCATCACCAGCATCACCACTCCGCCGACCACAGCGGTCACCACCGAGGCGTCCGCTTTCGTCCGTCGAGTCCGCCGCCACGGTTCAAGCAGTCGCGTCCGTCCGACTTTCTCCGGTCGCACAATCCGATGAACGTCTACGTGTTGGAGTTGGGCGAGATCTTGAGCAGCGGTGAGCGGTGTTCGGTGCACTGTGGGATGTGATGTTCACAAACACACTGGCAATATGATGTCAACAAACACACTGGCACACACGCACACATGATAGCGCAGCAGCTCGTTTGTCTGCGAGTGTGTGTTTGCTTGTTTGCGCCCGGCTGCAATATTACGCTGTTTCTGTGTGCGGTTTGTGTGTCTCTGCGGTTTTTTTTGAAGTGACGCGAGTCTAATGTGTCTCGCCGCGATAAATAAAAGGTAGGTCTCGCGAAAAAAACGTAAAATCAAGAACGATTCGATATTCCGACGTGTTTTCTTTTGTAACAGCGAGCTACACTGACAGAACAAGCCCGGATGAGAAAGCTGTTCAGGTATTTCCCCCAAAAAACCACCCGAAAAAACCGCTCTGTTGTTGCCCCGCAGGAACGGCCGAATGGCGAATCGTCGACGGTCCACCGGACGCGCCCGAGGACACGATCCTATACTCGTTGGTCAGAGGGCGTGGCGAGCTGATCATGTTCGGTGGGATGCGTTTCTCGAACGCGATGGAGCAACAGGGCCTGGACGTGACGCCGTTCTCGCACACCATCACCAACGAGACGTATATCCTGCGGCCGCAGATTACGCTGTGACGTTCTGGTGTTTTTTTTTGTTTGTTGGTTTTCTTTTGTTTGTTTTATTTCTCTTTCTTGAATAACACTTCTCCGGAAGCAAATCAAACGCAAACAACTATACGATCCAGTGAGCCTGAGAAATTGCATCACAACAACAGAATGCCTCAAAATGAGTGAAATCAAAAATGGAAATGGCGTGAAAATGTCCGTTGTTGTTGGGTTTTTTTGTTTCGCTCATTATGAGAATTGTCGAGGTTGTTTTTCTTTCGTTGGTTTGGTTAGTTTGGGAACCGTTTTCTCAATGGAGTTAACCACAGTTCAGTACTGTCTTTTATTTTTGGTCGCAAGACTCAATGCGCGCACAGATAGGTAAACAGTTTCATGCGCACGACGCGGGAGTTCAAGATTGGCGAAATGATTCTAGTGCCCCTAAATAGGGCCGAGTCAGTTTGGCGATGTGAATTGCCACGTAAATATTGAAACCAGTTTCCTTTCTACGTCTGCACACGCATTAGAGTCGCAGAACCTAACAAAATTGATGTTTCCATGTCCGTGTGTCCGTGTCCGTGCGGCGGTCGCAAAAAAACACCCATCACGGTTGCAACACTTGATTTTGATGACCGTTACAATTTCCCTGGTGGGAGGAAACACGCTTTTATTTTGTTTTTAGTTCACAGTTTTCTTTATTTTATTTTTATGCCATTTCTATTTCTGGTCGTGGCGAGTGTTTGTGCATTTTTTTAATTTCCCAAAATCTTATTTTTTTGCTGCATTTTGAAAATGCTTTTATTATCCTACTTGGCTTCTTTTTGGTGTTTGTGGAGATGAAGAACTGAGATTTTCAGAACATACAATATTCTATTTTGAGACTGTCTATTTGGTGGAGTTTTATTGTTATTATCGCAGAAGTTCGCATTTTTCCGTGGACTCAGCAATAAATGAACACAAAAAGCGATTATTTTCTGCTGTTTCAACATTTCAACAGTCATTACCTGTTTCTAGCAAAAGTTCAGCTGTACGTTTTAGAATAAGTGGTATGATTGCTGCTATGTCACGTGCATAGTATTTTGTTCACGTGCATGGTTTTTTGATAATGTATTTTTGAACGTTTCAATTCAGTATTCTTTTACCATTTTTGAGGGGACTGAAATGTGAAAATATTGTTTGGTTGTTTTTTGCGCACTGGTCATTGAAAAGTCTAAAATGACCAACCAAAACGTTTTTAATTATGAACAAAAAAATGTCCCTTGGACTGAAATTTGTGAGATGACCATTTAGAAGTGTTGTAGCTATTGGTTGCATAAGAAAAGGTGCACTGATTGGTTACACCAACAAGACACAGTCAGTCAATCAACAAGCAGGTTTGGATTTTTGAATTGGGTAGATGGTTTTATTGTTCCTTTATTTTGTTGTATCACTGTTGGTTTAATAAAAAACAACGAATTTGAGTGACAGTCATTTCATGTTGATTTCTGAGTTGTTCTTGTTTTTTGAGTGTGTGTGTGTGCTAGAGGTTCTACCTTATGAATTTTGCCGGCAATAATTGCAGTTTTTTTGCAGATTGTTTTTCGGAGAAAACTATTGAACAAATTTCTTTGTTTTAAAAGACTGTTATTCATCAATTTATAAACATATTTCATAACAATTATAGATTTATTGAGTCATTGATTAAACTGCTTTGCTCAGATATATTTCACCATGCACCACCAAGCACGCTACAGATGAAATATTGCACAAATTCGAATATTTTGTTTTGTGTCTTTCTGTTGTTGTGTGTCGTGTCAACTGGTTTTTTGATTGTTGGTATAGTTTTATTGGAAACTATCAGAAATACTTTACTGTATTCCAGTTAGGGTTGGTAAAAAACCGGTTTTTTTATATTGCCAGGAAAAAAAACGGTTTCTTTTCCGCTTTAAAACCGTTTTAAAACCATAAAAAAACCGAATGCTTCCCAGCTCCTTAACTTTCCAGAACTTGGCTTCTTGAACTCAAAATAGGAAATACATCAAAATTAGTGATTTTGAGCAGCGTAAAATGCTGTTTTCGGGCATACAACCGACCCAATTTGTTATTTTTGCCACCCAATGCCATCCAATTTTTTGTTTCAAATCAAATCAATTTCGCTTTTATTGGTTTCGAGGGCAGCCCGTTCAATAAATTGAAAACAAAGACTGGGCAGTGACCGTGTCGGTGTGGGGAGCGGGGAGGGACGGTTGCAAGGAGAACGGATAGCTGACCCCGATTAGGGGGCGAGATTTGCAGAACTGCAAAGTGAAACCGGTAGCGGATTGCGTTCGAAAAATAACATTTCATCAGTTACCCTTTGCAAATCGACAACATCGTCAGTTAGTCTGCATATGCACTTAGTTTAGCAGTCACCTTGTCTTCATCGTATTTCACTTGACCCTTGCCACAAAAGCTTCTGCAAAATGATGCTTCACCAGTTCAGTTCGACACAGTTCACTGCACCGTTTTTTTCAAAAACATAATTTTAAATTTTATCAATCAAACGAAGAATTGTGATTTTTCACCACGAAGTTTAAAAAAATTAAGGTAAGAAACGGTTCTTTATTTTTTCAGGAAAGAAAACTGGAAAAAAACCGGTTTTAAAACGGAAAAGAAACCGTTTTTTTTCTTGTGCCAACCCTAATTCCAGTGATATTAATGCAGTTCATTCGTTGGCTGTAGTTGAACAAGAAATGTGCACTGAACTGATTGGTCTAATTGGAGATATGCAGCCAATCAGCGAACTGGCATTTGAGTTGAACTTGGCGCAAAAAATTGCACTGCTGGGCTTTTTTGATTGCAAACCGCTAGTACACAGAACACGTTACGAACTGAATTGATTCAAATAAAAGTACAACGTAAGCAAAATGACTCATTGTTTTTCGTTGCATACATGGTCAATCTTAAACATGCTGTTATATCAATGTTTGAAAATACGAACAGCGCAAACAGCAACAGCGTGTGTGTTTCAGAAGTTTTGATGGTTTTCAGTATCAAAATTCACAGAAAGAATTTTTTCCTTTGCTCCAAAACTTCTGATTGATTCACACTGTCTGTCTATCTGAATGTGACTTGCTTGATCAATCAGCAACAAACGATTTGTTCAATTTCAACTGATTTCAGAACCATTCCAAAACGTGTTCCAAACATTTTCATGTGGCAAACTGAGTCAATCCCAACAAAACAACGGAAGCAGCCAGTGATTTGACCATGGTTAAGTTCTTTTTACTGAAATTATTTGGCTCAGTAGCTCCCAAAAGGTTCCAGAAACTGGTCATATTGGTAATTTTTCATGCTAAACAGCCAATCAGCTTGTTCAATGTTTGAATGTGACCAATCAGCAACTGGGCGCTTACTTTCACCAAAAAACCCACGTGATGCGATCAACCAAACAGTCTGGTGTTTGTGCGGATTTTTTTTGCGAAAAATGACCGTCATTGATTGACAGGTTCAAATAAAGTGGCTATACGCGACTATTTCAGAGCGGCTCCCTAAACATCTGCACCGTTTCGGAGGAACTGAGAGAGACGCTGAAGAAGTTTCGATTCGCGAAAAATGAGTGTACCACTGCAATAATCAGTGAGTTTTGCTGTTCCAAACTCGATTGATTGCTAACTTCCATAACGTCAGATCCGGAAAAAACGGTTTTTTCGTACCATTTTCTTTCCAGTGAAAATCGTCCGAGAGACACAGGAGCTGGTCGTTGAAGAGTCGTTCGAGGTCAGTAAAATTTGTAATGTTTTACAACAAAAAAAACCATCCAATGTTGGTTCACTCAAATGAAATCTGTCACAAGTGCGAAAAAAGTGGCAAGTGTCTGGCACCTAAACTTGCATTTTTAGATGTCTAGCAAAATTTTTTCGGTACGTAAACAAATTGCCCCAAAATGGGTGTCAACAACAGCACTGCGAATGCACGAAATAGATGCGTTTCAGTGAAGAGAGTCGGAAATGACACCGCATTTTGATCGGCAGCTCACCTTGAAATCAAATTCAATAGAAATAGAATGTGTTAAAACGTTTTCGCGGGGCGAATTAAATTTTGCGAAAATCTTTTCCTTCACCATTTTCAAATGTCATCTGATACCAATTCAAAATTTTGGGTGTCATTCAAAAAAAATTTCAAAAAAGTCTTCTGAAGTCCTGAAAAACTCCTGCGTTGCATTGTTTGCGTCAGCCCAAATTATGTTTTCATCATTGACGCACGATTTTGCGTGAAAAAAAAAACAGCCTGGACCGCTATCACGTGGAAAAAAATTCGTGAAAATGTGAACCAAACAAAAAATGCTCCCTCCTTTGTCCAGGACTGCGACATCGAAGACGTCCAGGGCTCGCTGGTACCCCACCAGCCCCGCTACATCCTCGTCAGCCTGCGCATCGAGCACGACGATGGACGGGTGTCCTACCCGCTGTGTCTGATTTATTTCAGTCCGCCCGGTTCGTGGCGGTTGTTTGTTTGGTTTTTTCTTAATTTTTGTTTTCGCACGAGCACAATAGATTCGTCTGCGAACAGTTTTTTTTTGAATAAATTTGCCCGAACTGATGTTTGTTTTTTGTTGCGGGTATATGCGCAGCTGGCTATGCGCTGCCGCGAGACAGGGTTGCCGAAGAGACGAGACGGGCAACATTCCCACGCGAGACGAGACAAATGACGAAATCAGACACAAATTGGCGCGCAAGCCTGGCTTTGCAATTGCAAGCCTTGCAATTGCCACGGCAATGTCATTGCCGGTTCTTCACTGCCGTCATTATAGAAAGCTTTCATACTCACACCAATTTAGCGTCAGTCCAAGCTGCACGTAAACGAGCTTTTTGCGACCACCTCCAGCGAACGCGAGGGGTCGGAGACGCTAATGCAGAATAAGAGTTCCTTTAGTTATCACACTGCTAGCCCACTTCCACCCCATTTCCATCCCGTTACGTGAAGCAAAAATGCGATGGTTTCAATCAATGATGTTTTGCGAAAAAAATGGTTTTTTTGTCCTGCAGGCTGCAATCCGGAGCTGCAGATGCTCTATGCTGGAAGCATGCGTAATCTGGCAAAAGAGGCCGGCTTGAACAATGTGAGTATCATTATTTGAAGTCTGAATGAGTTCGAAAACCTGAACATATCAAAGTGTGTACTGGGTTGTCGCGAAATGAATCCAATGGCCAAAGTCCAACCAACTTACAGTCGAACTCTAAATTATGGGGAATCCGCTGATTGGTTTGTGGTCACGTGATGCATGCTTTCTATGCAGGCATTGCTGTGTAGCGTCGTCTGTCGGAGTCTGCACGTCCTGCACAGAAAGCATACATCATGTTATCGCCAACCAATCAGCTGATTCCCTATACATTCAGGAAGCAGTGTTTAGTGACGCATGGCTGTGTTAAAATATACATAGCTACGCGGTCACCAAATACTGCTTCATGAATGC
Organism: Theristus sp. LFF4_11; assembly: GCA_030248135.1. Lineage (NCBI taxonomy): Eukaryota > Metazoa > Nematoda > Chromadorea > Monhysterida > Xyalidae > Theristus > Theristus sp. LFF4_11. The sequence goes on from JASANC010002087.1 coordinate 63,965, forward strand.
CCCTTAAAGGTGTTTTCTCTTTCAGAACATCGAACTGCGCGACATTGAAGATTTGACGGAGGAATTCATCAAGGAACGATTGATGCGATGAGCGCAATTTCTTACGTTCAGTCTAATTTATCATCCGTATCGGATACTGTTTGTTAGATTGCATGAAAGTTTACCTATTTGAACTACGTTCGTTATACTTGTCTGACTGAAAGGTCGTCTTGTGACTGTGTTTTTCTTAGAAACTCAGTTGAAAGGCTGTGGTTTTGGTATTATCTGTTTTTTTTAGTTTTGCGACTAGGGTTGGTAAAAAATCGGTTTTTTATATTGCCAGGAAAAAAATCTGTTTCTTTTCCGTTTTAAAACCGTTTTAAAACCGAAAAAAACCAAATGTTTCCCAGCTCTTAAACTTTCCAAAACTTGGCACCTTGAACTCAAAATAGGAAATACATCAAAACTTGTTTTTGAGCAACGTAAAACGTTGTTTTCGGGGATACAACGTGCCCAATTTGCTATTTTTTGCTACCCAACGCTACCCAATTTTTTGTTTCAAATCAAAACAATTTTGTTTTCATTGGTTTCAAGGACAGCACGTTCAATAAATTGAAAACAACGACTGTGCAGTGACCGTGTAGGTGTGGGGAGCGGGGGGGGGGGGGGCGGTTGCAAGGAGGCCGAATAGCTGACCCCGATTAGGGGGCGAGATTTGCAGAACTGCAAAGTGAAACCGGTAGCAGATGGCGTTTGAAAAATGACATTTCATCAGTTACCGTTTCAAATCGACAACGCCGTCAGTCAGTCTGCATCTGCACTTAGTTTATCACTGCACCGTTTTTTCAAAAATATAATTTTACATTTTATCAATCAAACGAAGAATAGTGATTTTTGACCACGAAGTTTGAAAATTTTTAAGGTAAAAAACCAGTTCTTTATTTTTCCAGGGAAAAAAACTGAAAAAAACCGGTTTTAAAACGGAAAAGAAACCGGTTTTTTTCTGTGCCAACCCTATTTGCGACTCAATGTGTTTTCAGATGCGGAACAGAAATTAGTGATAACTGTTTGTGGTTGGTGACAACAATTAGTGATTGTATCGGATGGATCGGGATCATTTCAGCCATTTTGAATTGCCGCATGAAGCGTGAAATTGACACTGAGTTGCAGAACTGAACGAAAAGATTATAAACTAGCTTTTTTTAATTGTTTCCCGTTTGCTTTAGAAGCCCCGTTATTTATTCACTGATTGATTGATTGGTTGAGTCAGCCTCTTTTGTTTTGTCGGTGCTTTAGAATTTGTTTTCTCGGCAGGTGAAGTTTGAAGAAAAAAGTATTTTTATTCTTTTTAAACTTTGATGCTGTTTTATTTCATGCTTTGAAACTTTCCCGCTTTTCCATTCCCGTCACTACATGTCTGATGCGTGGTTGTTGTTGTTGTTTGATTTTCGTCTTGATAAACGCACATTTTCAATTTCCATACTCAGCCAGCGGATCAGCATAATTGCGTTCATCGAAACTTTTTGCCGATCGGCTTTACCATAATCTGTAATTTGACCGTACCTTACTGATGCAATATAAGTTTTTGAACTTTACATTTTAATTGATTTTTATGTTGTCTCCAATGTTGTTACACTTATTTTCTTGCTTTTATACAACCACTTGAGAAAAGCAGTTGAGTGAAGACTGTTGAATATTTCGGGGTGTACATAAAGCTTTTTGTCGGCTCTCCTCTTCTGTCCTCCCATATTCTCGCGGAGAGCTCGTATTTCTGGACATCTTTTTATCACCTTGAACAAACGCAATGAGCTTGGATGAATGAACTTTTAATGGGTTTTATGCCACCAGCTTTGAAAATGTGACTTGGTTTTCGCAACAAATCTTAAATAATCCAACACATCGGAGGCAAGAGAAGAGATACAGGACATTGCGGCTGAAGGCAGCAACATGACAAATGAAACAAAGGCAGAAATGGACGAAAATTGCATGAAGAACGATGCTCAATTGGATGTCACGTCACGTCAAGCATTGGTCACACTTTTGTGTGCGCTTTGCTGATTGGCCGGCTGCAATTGAGTTTCAGTGAGCTCATTGGTCACTCGCGATCATGATGCAGCCAATCAGCGTGCTTTTGCTGTGAAATCGAAAAAAATTGGCGAAAGCTTCAGTGTCGTGGGTTCCTGCTCCGGCAAAAAAAATGAAGTGAACGCTTTGTTGACAAGCGTGCGCACGTGTTTGTTTTTTCATTGTTTTCCCCTCTGGGCTGATTGGCAGTTCGAGCATAACACAGCCAATCAGCACATCATGAATCAATCAGTCATATTGACGAATCGCCCGCCTCCGCAGTCCACCACGCGTCGATGTCGTTCATGAGGTCTTGCTCGATCTGCGGCACCTCCACGTCGTCGTCATCGTCAACATCATCCAGATCGATCAGATCTTGGGTCGAGAGTTGTTCGATCTAAGCAGACAAAAAATGTATGACTAAGACTTTGTCACCCTCGTGGTTTGGGTGTGGTGTGCGTGTCTGTGCGTTCGGGGATCGAGCCCCGCCGAGGGGTGTTTTCGCGTTTGATGACAGGGAAAACTCGACGGGTCACAATGAATCGAACGCGGCCCGCGACTCTTCCGGCCGCAATTGAATACACGCCCAATATGACAGTGGCGCGCGTGTGTGCGCCCGTGTGACGACTGTGCAGAACATAAAACTGGGCACTAAATACTGCAACATGAATGCGCCTATATCATTTCTGCGCCATAACAGGGAGTGCACCGTCTTTCAACAAAGGTCCCTTTACCATGAACTGTCTCCTCTTCACCCCGGCGGACGAGACAGTCTCATCTGACTGCGTCTCTTCCCGCAGTTCCGGCAACTCAAACGACAACTCCTTCGTCGCACGTGCACTCGACGTGGACCTCCGTTTCGTCGCGTCAATCGGTGCAGCGATTGCAGGGTGGTCCAGTTTTGATGTGGTTGCCAGCAGACGGGTGGTGGTTTCCTGGCAAAAGTGTTGCTGCGTTGTCTTTTTTTGCAATGAGCTGAGAGCAAGATAATTATAGCTGAGACGAAACAGCGTGCTATAAAGTGTTTAGCGGCTTCTAAAGCTTTATTTGAAAGACTGCCGCTCACTAAAAGCATGCTGCCATTTGGGGTGCACAACAATAACAAGTTCAATAATAGAACGTTTACTGACTGAACAAATTACTGAACACATTTGCGCGTTGGACGATCTGACAGGTATAATAGCTGAACAAATTTGTTCAGTAGACGTGCAAGTGTCAGGCGGCATTGAAAACACATTGGACACGCTGATTGGTCGAACCACACATATGATGCAGCCAATCAGCACGCTCACAAAAAACACAATCCCACGTCCAATCACCGTCTCATTCGCCATGCTGACGCGCCGGCCGGTGATCGAGCGCGCAACGGGCACAACAACCGCGGCCTTCTTGCGGTGCTTCCACTCGCCGCCGCCATCCGGCGGCACGGAACGGTCGCGACGGTCGGCGGGCATCGGTGAGGTGCGGTCACCGAGCGGCGTGACGTCGTGCGACTGCGACGGACGCATTGTGAGCGGGCGATCGGGAGACTGGAACTTGGTGATTGATTGATTGATGATGATTTGGGAGAATGGGCATTGGTTGATGAAATGGTGAATGAAATCTGGTCTCCGTGATGCCAAATCGGATACCGGGGTTCAAATCGGCCCCAAGGACAATGACACACACCGTTTTGGCGCGGTCACTGAAGGAACGTCCACTATTCACAAATTTCCGGAGCTACAATGTATACCAGTGGTTGCAAGTCAGAGGGGGCTTGGAGGCTGTACCCGCAATCGTGGCGACAGGCGACACGGGACGCTATACGTGACACCAATCCACCGACGTTTTTTTTCTCGCTAATCTGGATACGGTGAGAAGAGAGATCATCAAACTAGCAGAAATGAAGAAAAACCGTTTTACCGTCCTAATACGCCTCAGGCATTTCTCGAGCCAACTACGAATGGTCTGTTTCGCGACCTCCTCTTCGATGATGTACTCAGTCTCTTCGCGTTCCATCAATTCGTCTAATTGGAGACTTTTACGAATGTCCACGCTGCGGTACGATAGCATGCTGGAAGGAAACACGACTTTTTCTCGAAAGCCATTAGGAAAACCGGAAAGGAAAATTGTTACGAAACAGCAAACGAACGGAACATTATCTACTTGAGCACATCGTGAAACGTGACTTCGGAGCCATTGTTGAGACGCTCCATTTCGTAGCACATGTGCTTGAATAGGAGGCGGTCCTTGGTTTCGTCCACTTCGAGACGACCCTGAATGAAAAAGAGAAATGCGGCATGCTGACGATGGGTGCAATTTTTAAAACAGATGTAGACCTGTTGTGGACACTGTTTTGCAATTCAGGATTAGGCTCAAGGCTTAGGTGTAAGTTTAGGCTTAGGCTTAGACTAGACTTAGGCGTAGGTTTAGGCTGACGGTTAGACTCAGCCGTGGGCTTGGGCTTGGACTTAAGCTTAGGTTTTGGTTTAGGCTTAGGTTTAGGCTTGGACTTGAGCTTAGGCTTAGACTTAGGCTTAGGCTCGGACCTTAGTCTTCCCTCAGTGGGCGGAAACCGCAAAACCGTGTCCAGCACTTGATGTGATATTAAGCGAAAAAATAGACGCACCTTCAGTAGGCGGAGCAGAAACTTGACCCGTCTCACTACAATCGCGCCCTTTCGGTCGCCATCCACAATGTTCCAAACGTGCTGAAAGTTTCGAATGTCCGCGTAGCTGAGCAGCGCGTCTTCATCACTTGAATAGAAAAGCGAGAAGTTTTCCATGATGATCGCTGTAACAAGATTGATGTGAAGTTGCTTTGTGGCATCTCTGAATACGTTGAAACGACGCACGTTCACTTTCTTGAATATAAGTGGAAGAAATCCGGAGAACCTCAGGGGCATTCATGAAGACACATTCAGTGACCGCATAGCCATATGTTTTAACACAGCTACGCGTCACTGAATATTGCCTTCATGAGTGCCGCTTTAGTTAGTGACTGATCAAACTTTGTTTTCATACACCTATAAAATTTCCACACTTCACACCCGTATATTCAGGGCGTACTTCAATGTGTCCATTTCCATATTCAGCCAATTACAGCATAACTCGCGCTTTGAGCAGAACAAAAAACCACTAACCGACAAGCAAATTGAGCACGATATAGGTGATGATCAGATAGAACGAACAGAAATAGACAATCGCTCCGAGTTTATTGCCGCAGTCACTCTGCCAGTAGGCGCCTCCCTCGTCGTAGAAACAGTGCGGTGGTTCGTTCTGGAAAGTTGTGAAACTTTTGAGACCGATAACTATTAACTAGTGCTATTAAAACGTGTCTCAGGTGAAATTGATGTGCTTCCAGCAATGCTGTATATTAACTAGCAACTACGAAACTATGGGATTTTAAAATTGCAGATGTTTACCGGAACCGGTTCGTTCTGGAAGGCTGTCAAAACTTAATGGAAAATTTTGAGCTGAACTGCAAGACGCACTCATGAGCGCAAGCGAAGAAACCTCAATAGAAAACTCAGTGATCTGTTCGGGCTGTATCCATTTAAAAAAATTGTTGCCACTTGGGGAAATGTGGTGAAATGTTGTTGTTTCGACATGCTCCGAAGCCGTCATTTTCAAATAAAGCGAACAAAACCGAACCATGCAGTCGTGCATGATCTGATTCCAGTCTTCGCCCGTCACAATTCGAAACAACACCAGCAGCGCGTCACCCGCCGTGCGAAAGTTTGCATGTCTGAAATTGAAAAACAATAGGCACAAAAAACAAGAAACAAGGCAGAAACTCAACAATTTTGTTGGGTAACCACCCGATAACTTTTGTTACTCAGTATACTGACTACATTTGTCAATGTATCGTTAATTTTTGCTCAGCTGTCACTGTAGCCAGTAGTTCGTTGAGTTTTTTATGCGTAATTTTTCTCACAATTCAAATGCAGCGATGTAGTCATTTGGTTGCGAATGTGGTGAACAAAAGAGCTTCGAGTTCACCTGTTCAGCGCTTGTCCATACTTGACCATTCCAAAGAGGATCACGCCCGTATAAGCGTAGAACAACATCAACAGAAACATGGCGACGATGATGAAGAAACTGCGAAACACCGACATCACCACGGTTAACATCAGCATTTTCAGGGTTGACTGAAGAGAACGAGTTTCATATTCGTACTACATACTGTACATACATACCGTATTACCTCTATTAAACCCCCCCCCCAAAATTAAACCCCCCCCAAAAATAAACCCCCACCCCCTCGACAAGTTTCCAAATAATCCCCCCCCAAAAATAATCCCCCATGGGGGATTATTGAAACCTGTTTGAAACACATACCCAGCGAATTCAGTGGCTGGTTGCAGTGAAAATGATGAAATTGTGCTACCAAAGGCCCCAAATGGATGAGTTAATGGTAATTTCATTACAAAAGGCTGTTGTAAAAGAAAATTTCTATGTGTAGTAGAAGTTTCTGCGACTTCCTTCCTGCCATGGAAGGTATTTTTGCCATTTTGCCCACTCCTAAAAATGGTTTCCAAATAAACCCCCCCCCCAAAATAAAGCCCCCCCCCAAAATAAACCCCCACCCCCAGAAGTCGCTGAAGAAATAAACCCCCATGGGGTTTTATTAGAGGTAATACGGTAGTTGCAACTATCTGATAATTTTGCTATTATCAGTTTTGGGGGAGTCGGATCACTTTGCCAATTGCCGCGTCATCCATGAAACTGTTTATCTGCCGGTACGCATTGAGTCTTGGGACTAAATTTTTAAAAAATTGTACTGTTGCTGCTGACTGCACGTGTTAGTAAGTTTGTTTGGTGGAAACCTCAGCAGAATAAAGTTGCAACCTTATATTGTGGTAGCAACGTTTACTTCGTGAGGTCGAGTTTGACCATTCCGTTTAACTCGAAACACATCTTACCCTTCACAGACCTCCTGTGCATTCAATTTAATAGACATTTGCCTTCTCAATGTTTTCACAAGAACGAAAAAAAACAATAATAAACGGACGTGTCTGCCGCCTAGCGTGAAGAACCGCAGCAGCACTAGCGCAAAGCCAAATTGATAAGTGCCGCTTTTCAGCGCGGCATTTTCGGCAAGAACCTGGAAATACAGAAATGGACAATAAACTGTTGGGCAAATTTTGATTATACACTGTACATACGTCTCCCAAAACGTCAAAACGTATACTCAACAGCAGTTTAGTGGATATTTTGCAGCGTTTCAACAGTTGTAACGCAATGACCGGCTGATTGATCCTGTCATGCCATCTTCATGCTCATATTCAAGTTACAGCTAATCCGACTTTGTGTTTTTACTTGATTTAATTGAGGAGCCCAAACAAATCTAAAAAATAATAGCACAAAAAAACGAACTGCGAACGCGTGCAGCGCGCACCAGACGAGTCCAAGAGTGGTGATCACGAAGTCAACACGATTGCGATGCGACTCCCAGAAGCCACGGAACGTCCACGCGATCATTTTCAGGACAATCTGTCGCAAAAAATCGATAAATCAGTGAACGACTATGATTCGTTTATCAGATCAATCAATCAACACACGGTGTATGTTGAGCAGCGTGTTGATCTTTTCTATTGCTACCAAAAAGGAGCTGCCAATTGGTCAACCACTGGCACTGGAACAAACTGTTGAACTCGTTGTATGGTATTTTTCTCATTCACCTTCCTTCGAAAACTGGGTCCGGAGAATCGACAACCGCTTCTAGCCTACTGATTGGCCGAACATGAAATCTGATCAATTTCAAACATTCAAAAGTAACCAATCACCTTGCGACATCCACAAAAAACAACCACAAACAAACCTCGACGGCGAATATCATCGTGATCAACATCGATGTTGCCGTCAACAGGTGCACCGTCGTTGACATGTCTTGCTCTTTTTCTTCCTCGACCGACCACTGGAATGAAAAAAAGGTGAATTGGAATCGGGAAAAGCAAGAGAGAAGGACATTGTACGCATGGAAAGCAAGCAGTCAGCACGACAAGCCCCGGGCTGTTCATCCCGGGCCTTGTTGTACTGACGAGCCTGGGGCCCTGGGTATTCGCTAATCGGGCGAAACCGCAAGAAACAGTGCATGAATTGACCGTTTGGCCGGCCACTTCTCATACACTGAGAAGACGCTGCTACTATTTGCTATTAAAGTATTTGCTATTAATGATTGGGTAGGGTATACAGCGCATGTTAGACGCGTTTTGCCACTGAACTTGTGTTCACGTGTTGGTGAAGTTTGTTTCAGCAGCAAAACTTTAGCTGGAACTTTAGTGGCAAGTTTCGTAGCAACTTTGACAGCAACGCTATATTAGCAATCAGTGCACAGCGTTTCAAGCAGTTTTTTTCGCGATACACCAAGAAGAAAAAATGCAAAGACGCGCGCTGCGCACCAACCGGATGCCAGAGTGTCAACGAGTTGATCACCACCAGAGCGGTGAAGAACTGAGAAAATCGTTTCGACATCGTCAGCTCATAGATCGTTGTGCGCCATTTTGCGGATTCATCTGGAAGAAAGTAAGTGTCGGGTTTTGTTGAACGTGGGTGGCAAAGGCGCGTATACAATTTTAAAATCTACACCGTGAGAGAATGTGGCTAAAATTACAAGTGGCTCAGCGAACGCGAATCAAATGTTGTCAGATAAAAATTTTAGCGACGTGCTCAACGTTTTAGAATTACTAATTTTATAAAAAGCGCTCCAGATGACGGAACTAAATTATTGGATCAAAACAATGTTGACCCATTCGTTGACTGTTACTGTTTCACAGTGGTTACTCAATGGTTGACAACACCACACGCTACTATGCAGCAACATGGCGGTCATTTTGTTTTGTTATACCCGGTTTCGGTGGAACCAGCAGTGGTTGCGCCATTTTCAATCGTGCCTTCAAATCACTCCAGCGTCTCTGGTCGACCGTCAGCAGAGCGGTGCCCTAAAAAGTTTTTTTTAAAAGAAATCGAAAAAAGTTTTTTCCTTTGCCGCTTCACACAGACACCCACGACGTTCCCCTGCGCAGTAATCTCTGATGGGAGAAGGGGGCAGGTTGCAAGTTGTTTTCGAAATTAGGCTCTGGCATCATTTTCTTGTCACTGAAAAAGTCTCGATTTTACCTTCGTCTTTGCCTAATAAAATATGAAACCGTGTGAAACCGCATTAAACACGAATGCTGAGGAAAATATAAAAACGATGAAAATTGAAAAAAACGAGCCCGATTTTCGCTGTAATTCGCGATCACAACGCCCACGAATAACGTCAAGCCGATCATGCAGCCAATGAACACGTAGACGTGCACGAATATGGCAGCCCACTGGAATGAAAAAAACTCGTGTGTAAAAAAACAAAAAGTGCGATGGTATTTTCTGGTAAAGGTAATGTGTGAAGATCGGGCACTCTGTTTATTAAAACACCGTAGTGTTCCGCAATCACAAGCAAACACACAGGCGCTCATATGCGATAGCGCGTGTGTGGCCAGCTTTTGCGTGCGTGCCAGTGTGTTTGATTTGCGACTGCTTCATCACAAACAAAAGTGCGTGGTCTTCAAAAAAGCCATGTATTATCCGGCAAATTGTACCCAGGTGAAATTAGGCCCAATAGCAAGAAAAAACGTTTCTATAAAATTGCCGAAAAATTAAATTGAACAGAGTAAATTGGATTGAATGAAAAAAAAAATCATGAAAACTGAAATTTCGAAAAAAATAAGTAATTTTCAAAAAAAATCCGAACGGTTCCAAGCTGCTGCAGTATCACATCACGCACGACGTTCCATCCCTTGAACGACAGTATTTCAAACAGCGACAGAATGCCGTTGCCGATATGGTCGAAGTTGAAGAGGCTCGGATTAGTCCTGCAAGTGTGTTGTTAGACCCCAAGCTTTCTTTATCCATAAAATTAAATGTGGTGAACCAATTGTTGAGTAGTTTGTCGTTCTATGATACAGTGGAATAGTCATTTTATGAGCGCAACAAATGATAATAAACTGATTACTGTGGTTTCCCAGGATCGGAAAATGATTTTAAACAATCGAGGTACCCGCCACATCACAAAAACGTGTTTAAAGTTAGGAACGCAAGAGAAATCCGTTGTTAGTTGCACGACACATGGAGCTGAATGGAAAGCGACACGACTGAAATTTTATAGCGACCCAAAACACGGATGCATTCAAAAACACGCACAATCAAGATTCAAAACTTTTAATTCACTGCCGCATCAAGATAAAAAAGAACAGCTACGTATGTATCAAACTGAATTTTGCACCGAAAGTAAAGCTCGAGAAAGAAAACCACACACACACGCACACACCCCAAGAGCAATCGCACACACGTTCGTTCTCAAGCGAACAAAAAACCAGCGCGTCTCACGTTCACGCGAAACACCGGATCCGTGAACGATCGTTTCACCGGACTAGACCGAACGAATCTACTGACGCGCGCATAGCCATCCACAGAAAGCATCTCAAACAGCGCAACCATGGTGACGGCGACGTTGTCGGCTGAGGCGATGCCGGGGTGGTCGTCCCTTTGAGTGCGGACGCGGATGCATGAACCAAAGGACATTGAACCAGACTAGGGGGGACACAACAACAACAACAACAACGGTGTGGCGGTTGGCCGGTGGTGCGGCTGCTGCCAATGGTTAATGAGGCAGAAAGATTTTCTGTAAGGAAGTCTTGTGAAAGGACTGCAGTCCATCTCGCTGATATATGCAACTAGCTGATTGGTTGGTCACAGCAATTCTCAGCGCTGATTGGTTGGTTATGAGCAACTCTCAGCGCTGATTGGTTAGTCATTACGTCATGTTGCATATATTTTCCAGATGGACTGTACTAGAACTTTGTGCGCAGCAGAACAACAATATTAGGACAAGAAAACACGCGCTCGGCAACGTTGGTCTGGTATTATTTGTGGCAACCGACAGCCGCACCACCGTTCGCCATCAAAGTTTTTGTGGTACCCCACGTGACATGTGGTACCCCACGTTGCCGCACGGGTCTGACAACAAACTAAACCGCGGGGAACAAAATCGCGCTGCCAAGATTCAAAGAATCCACGTGTTCATGCTCACAGCTATGTTTTCATAGGGTTGACGATTTTGAAACTGACTCACCAGACACGAGGCACCATAAACTCCGGCACCTCCCCGTGATCGAGCTTCATTTTCGTCACGTACAATTTTATCCAGAAAGTGCCGGTGCAGTTCTCCTGAACAAACGTCACTTACATTTTCTGAACTGCAGGCGCAAAAACTTTACCCTGAGTGAACCAAAGTGTAAGCTTTTTATTGTCTGCAAAAGGAACTGTTGCTACTAATTTTTTACAAAAAGTTGGCACTAAATTGAACACCCAGCGCTACATGTGATCATAAGATGTAGACGCGTTGACTTCTAAAGTTGCTACAGAAATTGAGTTTTAAAAAACCGGATCTGGAAAGTGGTTCCGGATCCGGATGAGTGGATCCGGTCATCCGGAAGCTACATAAGTTTAGTAACAACTTCAATAGCTACTTCAGCGGCAACTTCATCAGCAAATTTAGTAGCACCCGTTTCTCATAGCAGCACATTTTCGTTACCTTCGACTGAACCTCCGGTGAGTTGTCGTTGCAGCGCGCCAGTTTTCCGCCGGCAACATGGACGCCAAAAACGGCGAACGTGAAAATCAACGAGATCAACAGCACGGTAACCTGGAAGTGGTCCGGTTCTTGGCCATCTGAACACGCTGGTATGAACCCTTGTCACCCTCGTGGCCTGGTGGTAGTGCGTTAGACTGTTGTCTGTGCGCTCGGGGGATCGAGCCCCGCCGCGGGGTGTATAGGCACTTAATGACAGAAAACTCGATGTGCGCCAAACTCATTGGCGTTCTGTACGCTTCTCTGGATTAGCCCTGGCTAACAACATCGCCTTAAATCCCATCAAAAGCAATACAACAACATGAACAGTTTCCCGGTGTCCTGTCCGCTTTGGTGTGATTCGAAAAACAACAAAAGCGGCACCACCACACTCGACGTTTTGGGGGGGGCGACAAAGAGAAGGCCGCGCGGGACGACACCCATAGGCGGACAGGAAGGAGCCGCCGGATACCATTTTCGGCGTGAACGAAAACAAAAACAAATGAGAATGAATTTAAAAAAATTAAAAATTCCAAACCAGCAATATCTCCTTGAACCCTTTGAACAGCTCGACGACGACGCGACGAATATGCGGCACCAGCGTGTAGATGCGCAGCGGGCGCAATGCGCGACAGATCGTCAGCAATTGGCCGGGCGAGTTCGGCTGTACGTGCGTCGGCATCCACACGGCGAACGTCAGGCTGGTCTGGTGGAGAGAAAAAAATGCGCGAACGTTTCGAGCGGAACTGTTTTTTTTTGTGCGGTGTGTTTGTTGTTTTGTGAGCGGAGTTGTGAGAAGAACAGTGGTCAAGAAGAGGAGACAACGCTTTGCTTGACCGAAAAACAGTGTTGCGTTGGATTATGAAATCATTCTTTGGTCACAATGAAACATTTCAGCCACTTGCAGCCAATACTGACTGAGGACCACCAAAGCGCATCTGACAAGACCGACGGAAAACATTCAAGAGTATACAGTATATTTTTAAATCTGTCACCTTTTCAGCAATTTATACAAAGACCGCGATCGAAAAAAGAAACGGGATCAGGTTAATAACTCGACATGAGTGGGTTTTTGAGTGTCCGACGAATCCGATTCCGGCTCATTCTCCTTCAACTCAAAGTTTCGCATGCCAGTTGTTCTGTTGAAAAAAAAAACTGACAGGTGTAAATAAAAAATACCGTGCACAAAAAAAAACAAAACAAGAACGCCAAAAGAAAAGCCGACGACCGAACCAAAAAACACCGAACCACATAAATGAAGACGGTCATCGCGCCGCCGGCGTCCTGCACGACAGCGTGCGGCGTGAACAGCAGCCCGTCCGCGAGCACCTTGATCGTCAACTCGAACGTCATCATCAGCACGAACAGATACTCGGCCGACTGGAGAGGGACAAGAGGTGGAGCTTTTTTTGGGATTCTGAGTTCAAGTAATTACGAGATGAGAACTGGTAGGAGTGGGTCTTTTCTTTCCATTTCATTTCGTTTCTATAACTTCGTTTCCTGTTACTGTGTTGAAAACTGTTCGGAGAATGGCGGCTGTTCGCGAGAGACACTGGACTTTGGCTGCTAAATTTAGCAGGACCAGGGATGCGGCGTGATTTGTCACCGCTTTGTGGCCTCGGTGGTAGCGCGTTGGTTGGACTATATTCTCTGCACTTGGGGATCGAGCACCGCCCGAGGGGGGTACGGTGTGGGCACTTAATGACAGAGAAAACTCGATGGGCTCTTTCACTCGACGGCCTTCTGTACTCTTCTCTGGGTTAGCCCTGGCTAAAAACATCGCCTAAAATGTTTGTATAAATCGACAGGAGAAATACAAGCAATATCACCAAAAAAGAAATTGAGATTGCCACCAAAAACCTGCAGCCACTTATTCCTCTGTATCAGATAGCGTCCGTCCAACGGCCATGGCGCCTCGTACATCAGCGCCACACAGGACAACGTCGTCATTATGACGGCACACCAGTTCATGTACGTCATCATGGAGAGGAGTTTTCTGGAAGTTTTAAGGCGAGTTCATGAAGCAGTATTTAGTGACTCGTAGCTGTGTTAAAACATAGCTACGCGGTCACTAAATACTACTTCATGAATGGTCCGTTATTTTGGTAAATTTGATGCCAAAAGTATGTACAAATCAACCAAATTGTAGAATGGTTCTCTGTATTTCGGCCTTGGCATGCAGAAGAGGGGTGGCCTCATCAGTGATGTACCCCTCCTGAACCATTTGAATACAAAACTTGAACACAAACTTAATAATAATACAAACACAATAACAGAAAGAAAACAGGAAAATGCCCAGAAACAGCGCAGAGCGATAAATGTTCGGATCGGATATCCGGAATTCCGGAGTTCTTCAAAAAAAAACTGGCTTCTGCGCTGACTGGGTGCAGTGCCAGAGACTAGACTCTCCACCTTGCCAACTTGAACCGCTTCGCATTCGCGGGCTGCGTGTATTTTGCGGTCACCAAGTGGCGGCAAATGTGCCGCAGCGTCGAGCGGCGTCCCACCAGAAATAGCGGGCAGTCGAACAGCGGGTAATTCTCGCGCATTTCTTCTTCGGTTCGTTGGCTAAGGGAACAAAAAAACCACGATTCACCAAACTGCTTTTTAAGCTAGCTGGACGTTTCACCAAACTGCTTCCCAGGCTCGCTGATGTTTTACCCAGACTAAAAGGTCTGTCTGTGGTAAAACACCGTCGGCAGTTCTGCCCGGTGTCCGGTCGCACTGACGAGCCACGGGGGGGGGGGGGCACCGCGGTGAGTGCGGGTCTACCTGGCGCAAAACCGCAAACCGCGATTACGTTATGTATTGTTGGAGATTTGTTGTACAGTATGTTGCTTCAAACCAGTCAGCTTTTTTTCGCAGAATACAGAGCTCGCACAAGAAAAACGACGTCGGGATTGAGATTACAAGCAAACATGTTTGGGTGTTTGATTTCAACAAAACCACATTCCTTCCTCTTACTGTAGTAATTAGCAATAAATTTCGCATGCTCTGTATTCTGCGAAAAAGTGACCGGTTTACACAGACAAGCGTTACGCATGCGAGTAAATCGTCCTCAAACTATGTGCCAGGTTAGCCGGTTTTTGGTGACCTTTCTGTTCACCCACTTCTGGTCAATTTTCTCATTTTTTGTTGTGCCCAATTTGGTCCTACCGCTGCAGTTCCGCACGTCGCTGCCGTTGCTGCAGCAGTTTCAAGTTGAAGTCGAACGTCCCACTGGCAGCATCGACCGTCGACGGTTTGCTCGTTTTGTTCGACGACGCGAAATCGGTGAACGCCGCCACCGTGGACTCGCTGGTGACACTCTGCTCTTGTTGTTGGTAGCGCTTGAGACGGACGCTGCCAAAGCTGACCGTGCCTGTTCTGAAGTTGGTTGGTTGGTTCATTGATTGGTTGATTGGTTGATTGGTTGATTGATTTTCAACTCAGTCATTTCAAGTGTGGCTCAATCCTTGATGTAAAAGCTTAGCACTGAGAAGAAAGACTCAACAAAACATTCAGCAAGAATAAGCTCACGCAAAATAAGCTCAACATCTTGTTCAGTAATTCGAAATATGCTCAACATCTTGTTATTATGAGTCCTGTTAATTTTTTTTATGCGAAAAAAGATCCAAAAACAACGCGCACGCGGTGTGTTGCAGGACCATCGCTGAACGACCGACCAGTGACAGCATTGCCGTTGAGTCGGACAACAGCGCACGGCGACGATTGGAGTCGCTAAAACAAAAAAAAATCGTGTTTTCCGGTGGCAAGCGAACAAAAATTTCAACAAATTGTCGAGTTAGAGTCCCATGAACTCACTCAATGATCAGAATCAAATGTCTCCGGATGCAGTGTTCGCCAACAATCCGTTGCGCCATTCGTCGACGGTGCAAGACGCTACGGTACTGTAGGAGTTTTCGTTTGGTTGGCTCTGAAACGCGAGGCAACAATTCGGATTTCAACAAAACAAACGTATGTTGAAGAACTGTTGTTGTTGGCGAAGTGGTGCTCAATTGAGTCGTTGATTTTTTTGAAGAACAAAATTTATGCGCTGTGCGGATCAGCGAATTTGGTTTTCGAGGTTTTTTCATCAAACAAACGTGAGTGATTGACTGCTAGGCAGATGCAATTCAAAAATGCAGCCAATCAATCTTTCTTGATTGATGAAAACTAAAACGGCACACAGTTGAACATATACCACTCAAGCTATGTACATGTGAAACGATCTCAATGAGATCCATTCCAAATTCGTTTTTTCTCACCATGCCGTTTCTGTAGTTTCTCGCGTTCATCGTCAGCCTTTTTATCGACCACCACGTGATCGTCAGACTCGCCAGTGAACTGATTCGCGAAAAACACTCGAACACTCGGTAAGAGGTGACGTTTGGATCGCGGCAACTCTTCGCGACCGATATCCACCATTTGCGGGCGTTTCTGCGCGTATTTCAGTTTCAGTAGCTTTGGAACATTAGGTATGGTTGTTTGCAACTGTCACTTTTTCGCAGATAAATAAAAAAAGGATTATTACAATTGCAAGAGGAAACATAATCGTCCATAATCTTTGTTTGACTTCAACCAAAACCGATGCATTGCATTCTTATCTTTTCCTTTTTTCTTGTGCTAATTCAAAGTTTCGTGTACTCTGTTTTCTGCGAAAAAGGGACAGGTGCAAACAAACACACTTTATCATGGGTTGGTTGAAGCTAATGATATTATTCTGCTCTGTACAGTTTTATTCGGCGCCTCCAAGCGCATCAGGCAAATAAAGGAAACTGCAGGCGCTGGGGTGTGAAGCTAATATCAGGGTGTGCGCTCTGGATTTCAGTTGTGTGCACTTCGCCGATAAACAAAAACTGCGTCCTCCAATAACATGTTCTTGATTGGCATTCAAATAAAACACCTTTTCAGTGTTGCATCACTCATCAACATATCCCAAGTCGCAATCAGTCAGTAAGTCAATTATATTCTGCAGTGCACGGCATGATACCAGAGAGAAGTGTAAGACCCCATGAGTAGGCAAGCCAAAATACACACTAATAGTGAGTATTGCCATGAGTCGCAATACACAATAATAGGTAATTTCTGTCTGGAACAAAAAAAACTAGCGTTCCAACAAAAAAAAACAGAAAAAAAACAATTCCGCGCTACCCATTTTTTCTGCTGTTCCCACCTTGAACGCCGTGAACACGTGCAGCCGCCAGGGCAACTGTAGCCGCTGCGACGTCGTGTACTCACGCGCTTGCAACTGTTTGACGCGCTTCAACTCTTCGTCCATCTCGAGGTTGTCGAGGATGACGGCGACAAATAACGAGAGCACAATCTGAAATGTCCAGCCAGAGTGCGTCTTATCCGTTTTTGAGTGTCCCGGGAACTAGTGGCAACATCACTTCACTCGGCCTTTTGGACTACTGTTCTCTACGGATCATACCCGTGTGCGACGCTGTGGGGTGCCAATGTGCGCAGCACTCAAAACCGATGTGCAGCCGGCAAGAAATTTTTGCGGTGGCACTTTTGGCGACATCGGTTTGAGGGCTGTGCACCATTTCCAAGGCAGCCGGTGCAATGAAGCAAAGGTTGTAAAGTTTGTTCTTGCGGGCTGCACACCGGTTTGAGGGCTGTGCACCATTTTCAGGGCTCTGCACATTTGCAAGGAAGCCGGTGAAATGAAGCAAAGCTCGCAAAAGTTTGTTCTTGCGGGTTGCTCGTCGGTTTGAAGGCCGCGCACATCGGTACCCCACACCGTCGCGTAGGCATGCTACAGACCGGGGACACGTCGCACGGAACATAGGCGGACAGGCACTGCACACCTTTTTCAGCGTGGATGGTTTTCGGTTGATTTTCCCACCACACTGAGAACACGTCGCTGGCACAGTATACCAAGTGTTTTTCGTCTCATAAATGTGGAGCGTTTGGACAAAACTTGGTTGATAGAGAAACAACCAATCATACCAATGTGACGAACAGATGGTACAGGAGGAAATAAATCGCGACAAGACACGCCCATTGTTCGCCAGCTTTCTCGTTTGTTATACGCATCAGTTTCACCACAATTTCAGTCCAGCCTTCTTGCGTCAGAATTTGGAACATCGTCATCAGAGCCTGCCGCGATTTTTCTGTCGTATATACAGTTTTATCTTTCATTTTAGTCCCCATACTCAATGCGCGCGTAGATTTGTAAACAGTTTACTGCATGACGCGGGAATGCAAAGTTGGCAAAGTGATTCGAGTCCCCTTAATAGGGCCGAGTCCCTTAAGCAATTTTGAATTGCCACAAACAGATTGAAACCAGTCTCCCTTCTACGTTTGTATGCGCAATAAGTCGCAGAACCTAAAAAATTGATAATACAATGTACCTGTGCGCGTGAGAATTGTAGGATTGCGATTCAGACAATGTTGTTGATCAAAACGACACGTTTTTATAAACTGATATTAATCAATGGAACAAAATCAATCCGTAAAGTTTGAACGACAAACTTTCGGAAACGTCTCGAACTTGTCGTATTGCTCCTGTTTATCGTCTTCGTCGACGAGAAAACAAAACAGCTGCAGCGATATGCTCGCCGTTACTATCAGTAGCGCCATCGTGAACAAAATCAGCCCACCGAGTTTTTTGCCCGGACCGAAGATCTGGAAAAATTGCAACGGTTTTTTGGCTTGTTCTTCTCGAAGATTACATTTCACTGCCAGTCAAAAAAACATGACAATGACAATTAATGAGAAAAAAATCAAGGTTTTAACAGCAGCCAATCAGTTTGCATTTTGTAAGCTTTTCAGTTGCTTAGCATTATCTTCTTGGAAAGCAACAGAAAGTACCAAAAGAACAATGAAAACCGACCTTATACACGAAATCTTCCAACAGACGAAACGACTTCAGCAGGCGAAACGAGCGGCACACCTAAAAATTGAAAAATGTAAAAATGTTGAAAAATGTAAAAATGTCGAAAAAACGCAAAAAAAGCTGTCAAAAATGCTACACTCAACCTGAAAATACGTGAAAACATTCCAGCAATAAACTTGGTACGTCAGAACGTTCAACGCGCTGCCAATGGCCAAGACGAACTCAATCTTGTGCTGGCCTCGCCGCCAATAGCCGATCGCTCCGAAGCACGCGACTTTGACCAGGACTTCAATGATGAACACGATGGTGAACGCACGCTGCGTTGGTGGAAGAGAATTTTAATTTAATTTAATTTAATTATACGCGCGCCGGTTCCGGAAACCCGAAGGTACCAAACTCCGGCGGAGACGAGCAATACTGCCCCGAGCCCAATTTTACCCTCGGCTCAGGAGGGAATAGACCATTAGATGTTCGTTCGTTGGTCACTCTAATTTTCCACGAGTATGTCTTGTCCACAGCGAGGTTCGAACCCGGTACCTACAGAACTGTAGGCCGAAGTTCTACCGCTACGCCACGGACGCGACGCATAATAAAACATTAGTAAAGCGTTAACGCACGTGATTGTTTACATAATATGGTTTACATCGGCGTTTACCTAACTGCTAACACATTTGTTGATTTACCCGTTTATAATATCGTGTACATCACTCACTGTACATGAAGTGTTATTTAGTGACCCCATAGCTATGTTTTAACACAGCTGCCCGTCACTAAATACTGCTTCATTAATGATTAATTAATTAATTAATTAATTTATTAATACTTAATTAATTAATTAATACTTTACACAGCCGTTAGAAACCGTTCACATGCTTGAATTCACTGCCATTAACATAATCGTTTACGAAAACGTCTACGAACTGTTCGTTTCACCGTTTACACGCCCGTTTGAGTTTCCCAAACCAGCCAACCTCCACTTGGAACCATATCATTTTTCGTCGCTCGTCCTCCTCAGTGTGCGAATGCGAGAAGCCAGCGTTGAACAAACCGTTGCACAGCACAACGACACTCATGAACGACTGGAAATTTTGTGTTAGCACGTTTTTTGGACTTTTCAAAGTTTCAGTTCGCTGAATGAGTTTTTTTGTAAGATCTGTTAGTGCAGCTGATCAAATCACCAAAAAAACCAGTGTCGATTGCGAGTTTCTGTGAGAAAACATCAGTTTTACAAATGAAACGCGGTATTTTGACGCGGACCTTTGAGCAAACAAAACCACGTTCCATTAAAAGCCAACTTGGAAGCCTTGATGTTTGACGATGCGCTTCAGTGCATCGGGTGCCGGTCCAGTAGCAACGTGCATGTCAACTTCGGTCAGTTGCAGTTGATCATTTGAATCGAGCTCAAATATCTGAAAGCTGATTGGTTGCCTCTGCGGGGTCGACTCGCTGATTGGTCATGAAAAATCAACGTCAACGTTAGAAATAAATTGCAAAACAACATCAGTCTAACACGTTTTTTTGAGAGTTGGAGAATTATTTTTGAGTGTTTTCCTCTATGCTGCAACCAATAAGCAGGACAACTCAAATCTAAATGTCACCAATCAGCAAGTGCCTTCACCTGATCAACCGCATTAGCTGCTATCGGTTCGTTGCTCGCCCAGATCTGCGAGAACTGCACTCGAATCTCAGCAAATGTTTCCGTAATGACCGCAATGAAGACGTTCTGAAGCAAAGACGCATTTGAGTTGCCTTTTTTTCAGATGATTGGTGGATTTGATCGTATGAAAAAAGACAGGTTGGAATTTTGAGATCAAGCATTTGACCGTAATGATTGGCTGATTCAATTGCGACTCACTGCTGTCAAAAGTAAATTGTGCGTTCGCAGTTGCAGCGTCTTAGCAAGCGTGCCAGTGTGTTTGTCACTGTCTTGTTGTGTCAAAAAAATACTCCATACAAAATACACTGTGTTCAGCGGTCGTCTCAAAATCAGCAAACTCCTCCACTCCTTCTGTCGTTTTTTTGCAAATAAAAATAGCAAGTCGCAATGTGGAGTTTATGAATTCCGCTATTCCTAAACCTGAAAAACTCCAAAAATCAGATTTCCAAGCAAACCCAATACACGCTCACCTTGACCAGCCAGGCGAGGAAGAATATCAACGTCAGAAAGTACAGGAACGCCCAGACGGCGCTGTAGCGGGCGCTGTCGACGCAGTTATACATGACGTTCGCCCAGCCCTCCTGTGACGCCGCCATGTAGACCGTGAACATGCTCAACACTGAATCGGGGTGGTGGAGAGGGAAATTGTTGAGTTTCTCGAAAGTTTACATCACATCTGCTTATTTACATTTATTATGCTTTATTACAGATGATTATCTGCTCTTGGTTGCCGCCGCGCATTGCGCCGTGGTTCACACCACACTTTGCACGGATCACCGACTCAAATTGAATATAGAAGGAGCAGACAACAATAGAACAGACTACCGTAATTGCGCATTGAAAAGCAACAAAAACGAAACACACGCACTCAAATTGTCGAACATCCCGTAATAGCCGATGTTCGTTGCGTCTAATTTCAGCTTTTTGCACGCCAACGCCGTCGGACACTGGAAGCCGCTCGCGTCCACGTTTGAGCAGTGTGTGTCCGGTATCATCAGGTCGTTCAGGGTGACATTGCTGCAGCAAAGGAACATGGAACTGATGGTTGATTGGTTTGGATTTGAATGTGGCGTATACACCAGATCATTTTTCTCTTCAAAACTATGTGCATGTACAGTACACCACAAACAAATCCAGCGTCAAAGAGCACACTTCGCAAAAAATACACACCGCCGCGATCTGCTGTGGTGGACCACGGAGCGGTCGCGGGAGTTCTTTCTCGGTCATTCAGTTTTGAGGGAGCCGCTCGAATGAAAAAAAGGACTATAAAACTCGTTTTCCACGTCACCACTCAGCGGTCTCTCCATTATTTTGCACTCAAATAAGACTCCAAAATCGCCCAATTAATTTTTCACGGTTCTGCACTTAAACGGTATCTGTAGGTCAGGCGTGATAAGAACAAAACCAGGTGTCATCATGACGCCGACCGAATGCGTGTTGCTGCTATTCTTCCTATTTGCTTCCATCACACCGTTGGCGACGTCGACGTCGACAAGAAAGCGACCCACCAAAGTGGTTTAATGTGGATTTGATGTTTTTAGTGAAGTTATGGGGTGGGGGGGTGTGGTGTGGGGTGGGGTTGAGTGTTTGGATGTGGTTTTTTGGTGGGTGATTAAAGTTTTGTGTTATTTGTTATCATGCGGATGCGCGAGCGAGCGTCAGCGAGCGGACAGCGCATCACGCATTATATGAGCCGTTATCCTCTCGCGCGCGTTTTTCAAATTTGCTCGCTTCCTCCAGCGAGCATAGTATAAGCCACAAACTTGGTTCTGTGCACACGAAACGAACACCCAAAGTTGTGCTTGGAGCCGCGAAAAAATTTTTATCCGACTACTTTTCATACGCTGTAGACACGAAAAACCTATTCTGAAAACAGTGTTACTTATTTTTCTATCTCTTTTTTTTTCCGGTATGTAATCAACATGTGTTCGCGCTTTCAGTTTTTACCTGCGACACGTTCACAGTCTAGCAAGAATGTTTCCTGGGGTAATTTCATCCGTAGATTTGGAAAAATGGGTTAATTTTTTGCCCCGACCACTTTTTTGGGTAAAAATTTGGGCATTTTTAAAAGTTCGCAGCGTTTTCACCGGGTTTCAAGTGTTCGCCCTTTCAATTTTTAGCTGGGACACTTTCACAGTTGAAGAAAAATGTTTCCTAGGGTAATTTCATCCGTAGATTTGGAAAAATGAGTTAATTTTTTGCCCCGACCCCTTTTTGGGGTAAAAATTGGGCTTTTTTGAAAGTTCGCAGGGTTGTCACCTGGTTTTAAGTGTTCGCCCTTTCAATTTTTAGCTGGGACACTTTCACAGTTGAACAAGAATTTTTCCTCGGGTAAATTCATCCGTAGATTCTGAAAATTTAGTTTATTTTTTGCCCGGGCATTTTTTGGGTCAAAATTGTGCATTTTTTGAAAATTCGTAGCATTTTGACTGGGTATCATTTTTTCAGTCTTACAAATTTTGTCTGAGCTACGAAAAATAGCAGAAATGTTTAGTCCGTAGGAATTCAATACGCTGATCACGGATTTTGGGATAGTTTTCTTACGTGAGCAACTCTAGATGCTGAATCGTGACGATTTCGGGCGAATCGGCCGTGGAAGTTGGCGAAATCGGTCCAGAAACGAAAAACAAGAAAAGGGTGTTTTCCAGGGTAATTCAATGCGCTGATCACGAATTTTGGGTTAGTTTTCTTACGCGAGCAACTCTAGATGCTGAATCGTGACGATTTCGGGCGAATCGGCCGTGGAAATTGGCGAAATCGGTCCAGAAACGAAAAACAAGAAAAGGGTGTTTTCCAGGGTAATTCAATGTGCTGATCACGAATTTTGGGTTAGTTTTCTTACGTGAGCAACTCTAGATGCTGAATCGTGACGATTTCGGGCGAATCGGCCGTGGAAGTTGGCGAAATCGGTCCAGAAACGAAAAACAAGAAAAGGGTGTTTTCCAGGGTAATTCAATGCGCTGATCACGAATTTTGGGTTAGTTTTCTTACGTGAGCAACTCTAGACGCTGAATCGTGACGATTTCGGGCGAATCGGGCGTGGAAGTTGGCGAAATCGGTCCAGAAACGAAAAACAAGAAAAGCGTGTTTTCCAGGGTAATTCAATGCGCTGATCACGGATTTTGGGTTAGTTTTCTTACGTGAGCAACTCTAGATGCTGAATCGTGACGATTTCGGGCGAATCGGCCGTGGAAGTTGGCGAAATCGGTCCAGAAACGAAAAACAAGAAAAGGGTGTTTTCCAGGGTAATTCAATGCGCTGATCACAGATTTTGGGTTAGTTTTCTTACGTGAGCAACTCTAGATGCTGAATCGTGACGATTTCGGGCGAATCGGCCGTGGAAGTTGGCGAAATCGGTCCAGAAACGAAAAACAAGAAAAGGGTGTTTTCCAGGGTAATTCAACGCGCTGATCACGGATTTTGGGTTAGTTTTCTTACGTGAGCAACTCTAGATGCTGAATCGTGACGATTTCGGGCGAATCGGCCGTGGAAGTTGGCGAAATCGGTCCAGAAACGAAAAACAAGAAAAGGGTGTTTTCCAGGGTAATTCAATGCGCTGATCACGAATTTTGGGTTAGTTTTCTTACGTGAGCAACTCTAGATGCTGAATCGTGACGATTTCGGGCGAATCGGCCGTGGAAGTTGGCGAAATTGGTCCAGGAACGAAAAACAAGAAAAGGGTGTTTTCCAGGGTAATTCAATCCGCTGATCACGAATTTTGGGTTAGTTTTCTTACGTGAGCAACTTTAGATACTGAATCGTGACGATTTCGGGCGAATCGGCCGTGGAAATTGGCGAAATCGGTCCAGAAATGAAAAACGAGAAAACGGTTTTTCTAGGGTAATTCAATGTGCTGATCACGGATTTTGGGTTAGTTTTCTTGTATGAGCAACTCTAGATACTGAATCGTGACGATTTATGGTGAATCGGCCGTGGAATTTAGCGAAACCGGTCCAGAAATGAAAAACAAGAAAACGGTGTTTTCCATGGTAATTCATTACGCCGATCACGGCTTTTGGGTCAGTTTTTCTTTTGTGAGCGATTCTAGGTACTGAATCGTGACGATTTTGGGGAATCGGCCGTAGAAATGGCATAGGAGAAATCGGCCTAAAAACGAAAAATAAAAAACCTGAGTTGTCCGGGGTTTAGAAGAATGTGTGACCAACGAATTGTGATTTTGGTCCGACCTTCGGGGCTTATGTAAAAGTCAGAATATTATCTAAAAATGCGTGAGACGCATATAAAAGGGGGAATATGGCCTTGTGTAAGCAGTGAAAGACTTGGCTCGACAACGCTTTTCAAGTCTCTGATGTGGTACACACGGATACAAGTACATAAGGGTCATATTTTTGCGCCGCGTTTGTTTTTTTTTGAAGCACGCCCCCCACCGATTCCGGAAACCCGAAGGTACCAAACTCCGGTGGGATTGGGGAATGGACGGCTCACCATCCCGTGGAACCAATACCCTCGGCATGTGAGGGGGCAGCCTCTAAGCCCCGCTCTGTCCTGGGGGCACCAGTGATCTTAGCCCGATTTCGGTTTCGGTGGCCTGCGGTCGCTATATCCCCGGAGGGCAGCGAATCCGAAAGTTTTCGTTTTCGTTTTCGTTTTGCTGAAAAGCGTAAAACTTTGAAGTTATTTTTTAATTGTTCTCTTCGATTTAATCTAAAATCACGCCATGTGCGAAATTCTGTAAATTCTGTGCAAAAACAGAAACATCAGAAATTGCAAAATATTGCTGCATGTAGCTTTATCGTTGTTGTTAACGTACGCACCGCTGTGTACACACCAGCACCAGTGACAAAAAGGAGTTGTCTTCCGTTGATTTTCACCTTTGTTACCGGTGTCACCTTCAACTAGTGTGGCAGGATAAACCGTCTGTCCCGTGAGTCATTGCCTTTGCCACAGGAGACCTTGCGTTCCGCAATGCTTCTGCGATACAATTTGTCCTGAACAAACCAGTGTCAGCGAGCTAAAGTCTGATTGTTATTTTAGTAGTTTTAGTGGTCGCTAAATGCCCGAAATCCGCAAATGTGAAAGGTCATTTGTCTACAATACAAAGCACGAGGGTTGCCATGTGCAACCGAAATCATAAATAAACGGCGCAAAAATATGACTCTTATGTACTTGTATCCGTGTGTACCACATCAGAGACTTGAAAAGCGTTGTCGAGCCAAGTCTTTCACTGCTTACACAAGGCCATATTCCTCCTTTTATATGCGTCTCACGCATTTTTAGATAATATTTTTTTTAATTTTGGGGGGTGGGGGGGGGGTTTGTTTCTTTTTTAAAAAATTTTGTTTTCTTGTGGTGAGTGGGGGCGTGTGGGGTGGGGGGGGAAAAAGAAAAAAAAAAAAAAAAAGAAGAAAAGGGGGGGGGGTGGGGGGGGGGGGGGGGGGGGGGGGGGGGGGGGGGGGGGGGGGGGGGGGGGCGTGGGGGGGGGGTGGGGGGGCGGGGGGGGGGGGGGGTGTGTGGGGGGGGGGGTATGTGTTTTTTTGGGTTTTTTTGGGGGGGGGGGGGAAGGGGGGGGGGGGGGGGGGAAAGGGGGGGGGTGGTAACGGGGTCGGTGTGGGGGTGTGTTTGGGTGGGGGGGAAGGGGGGAAAAAGGATGTGGGGGGGGGGGGGGGAAGGAAAAACAGAGGCAGGCGGGAAAATAGCGCAGCACATGTGTTTTTGAGCATTGTGAGATTCATCCATCCATCCATTGTGTGACAACCTGTGGCGATGAAAATATTCAATCCATGTCTTTTCGTACCACTCTTCCGACTGTTTTTTTCAAAACACAGACGCGTTTTGCTTGTGCGTCATTGCGTGTCTGGTTGAAAAAATCTGTTGCTTTGTTGTCGCTGCGTCGTTTATTTCCATTCGAGTGGATGGTTGTAAATATTCGCGTTTTTTTGTTATAAATTTACCACTATTCTGGCTGTTTCTTCAACATGTTCGCGAAATCACTACAACAGTACCCAATAACGACATCAGCTTTACAAGGAAAGCACAGCTACACGCCACAGACCTCTGACGGGTCTGTTGCGTTACAGGGCTCTGACGAAGACACAGACCTTGACAGATCAGAGACACAACGACAGCAAAGACCTCGAACACCAGCGACGCCGGACTCGGCACTTGAATTTGACAAATTGCTGGAGCAAGACTCATCGAAAGAGTCGAAACATTGTACAGTGTATTTTGTCGTGTCGCCGCACACAACACGCGTGTCGTTTCGCCAGCACGTGTCGCAACAGCTGTTTCATTGAAGGAAGTATCGGTGCAGTCGCGATGGTGATCCCCTTTTAGGAATCCTTTGTACATACAATAACAGCTCAACATCGAAATACATTGCTCAAAAAATTGTTTTTTTTGCCACAATAATACTGCTGCTTTTGGCAGTGATTCGAATATAAAGTGCTATAGCTAAGCTGCTCGCGGTTTCCCGTCAGGTCGTCTGGTTTAAAAATAGGAAAATACAGGATGATGCGTTTCATGTCAGACGTGAGTTTTTTCCTTTCTTCAAAATGAAATGTGAAAACGGAATTTCATTTTTGAATTTCAGAATACTACCAGAACCAAACACATGATCGCACTCGATTACACTGAAAACACTTCGGATGGATACGAGAGATTGGAAGTTGCTGGCCACTGCTTGAAACATAAAGCAGTCGCACACGCAGACCAAATGTGCGGTGCAAACGCGCGGCCTCTTCTTGATTCGGAAACTGACACCGAATTCAGAAAATAATGTCGAAACGCTTCTGCAACGCAACTGACGCGGCATTTGATTTGCGGGAAGTTATTGTTATTGATGATCGAAACGTTCAAACTGTCCAAAATGCGGAATCAATCGCTAAATGTTTCGAAACGCAAAAGATTCATAATTAAAGTGCTGTATGCTTTCTTTTCTGTCATTGAAACGCTTTGCGTCGTTTCACATACATGTCTTGCAACAACGTCAAACCATTATCAATATTTGTTTTTGAGTTTGGAACAACCAAAAACGAGCTTTGTGGCTTTCAGCGGTACATACAGCCTCTGAAATGATGATGGCTTTGTCTGCGGATTGTTGAGATGAACAACGCAAAAAGTCTTGAGCCTTTTCGTTTCACACGCACGAGCATTTCGCTATGTCGATTATGAAAGATATAACAATTTGAAACAACAAGATGCAATCTACGGAATGTGTTGTTCGAAGTTCGATCTCACGATTGTATCCATGGTGCTGCTGGAGCATTGCGAACACTTTCTATTCCGGTACGACACATGGTTCGATATGGTGTAAAGCGCCTTGCGCCTTCGCTGCCAGGCTGGCAGTTAGAAGCAGCACACCAGCATTGTTTGTCGTGAACACGACGGACACAAACGGACAGTGAATTACAAACTCTATTTTTGTGTTGGCAAAAGGAAAAAGTCATCAAACACCTGTGGGTCAAACGACCACTTGAATCATGGCATGGGTGTCGCGAAGCATAACGTTGATGCTTAGCGAATGTTTTATTTGGGTCAGGATATGTGTCATGAATTTTGAAATTGACCGTATTCCGATTATTGTTTATATCATGCGAAACAATTTATGTTGAGTTTTTATAACGTTTAGGCGCCAAAGTGGCGGAAACTGGTTTTTTCTAAGCATAAGCTTTTTGATTGTATGAAGGGAGAAGCGGATGAATTTTGGAAGATAAGCGAAATGCGAATGGGAAAAAGGATGCTACAAGTGTTTATTATTTTTTGGGCGTATCTATGAAAGAGACGGGCCATCATTCATGCACGAGGTGACTATTGCCATTAAAATAATGATCAGTTTTTCATGATTTCAACTCTCTCTTTCGCGACAAAAGACGGTTAGCCATTTCGCCAACCTGTCGCTATGTCTGACTAACCACGCATTGTGACAGGCATTGTATAAAAGGGTCGTGCTTCTCACCTTTCTTCACTTCATCATCGTCCAATATCTTGTTCACACTTGCATTTTTTATGTCATATCTCATTGTGTTTCTGTGTACCCTTTTGCTTTTTGCTAATCATCCATCGAGATGAATTACATTTGGTTTACCCACGATTTTGTTCATATTGTAAATATATACCTCGTATATATTTATTTCTTAAAGCAGTAATTGTGGTCCGTCGCAACTGAGCTGTTCCAAGTTGCGATAAGTGGTGGACGAATGAGGGATGGAACCCCAGACCTCGCGCTATCAACACCTTCAACAACGCTTACAGGAAGAATCAGCAGGTCGACTTCATGCGGAATCAATTTGCGATCCAAGCTACAGTACGATTTCGGAAAGTGTCTCCACGAGGCGCATGACGCAATTGGAAGCTTCCTCCATGCTCGCGACGACCACTGCTAACGCAACAATACAATCGGCCCATCTTCAGTCGGTAATAGACGACGTTTCCAGAGGAACTGAACGAATTAAAAGCTTGGAAATTGAGATTTTCCAATTGCGCGCTTTAGCAAACACAGATGCTAACGAAATACGTTATTTGAAGGCTCAGTTTGAAATTAATCGCCTTGAACGTGAATGTAACGAACGTTTGTTCTAGTCGCCGTTAGAGGGCGCAACGGGCGCCCCGCCCACTCTTTATTTCTTGATTTTTGTTTCTTTTCACTTTTGGTTTCTAAGTCAGTTGAATAAAGAACCACCTCGTTACATCTGGTGCCTGTGGGTGGAAGGCAGTGGAAAGCGGTGGAAGAGAAGGAGAATACAGAGTCCATCGCACTGGAGTGCGAAAAATAGTGAAGGGCCGAAAAAGCGCAGCAAGGCGCAGAGGGCGACCAGTCCCCAAAATAAAAAACTGGAATCGTGGACAAATCGTCCCAAAAAGCCGGCAAAAAGTTTCAACAATTGAAACGAGAGGGCGGATAGCCCCAAAATAATTGAAATTGTAGCGCGCGGGCAAAAATAGCCCTGATTGAAATAAAGCGCGCGGGCAAAAGCCCAATATAAATCGAATTCAAACGGTCCAAAAAAATTGAAAATTACCTGACATGAATTCTGTTGTTTTATGATGTTCTGTTAATTTTTATTATTAACGTTTCAGTCCCTTACAACGTTACCATCCGTTTTTTTGATTCTCCATCTTTTGTATTTTATCCGTAATTTTTTTTGTTGCCGTCCAAAAAAAGGGGCGTCAGGTGTAACGAACGTTTGTTCTAGTCGCCGTTAGTGGGCGCAACGGGCGCCCGCCCACTCTTTATTTCTTGATTTTTGTTTCTTTTCACTTTTGGTTTCTAAGTCAGTTGAATAAAGAACCACCTCGTTACATGAACAGTTTTAACAGTTACTCAAAGTAAGATCGACAATTAGTTGAAGGCAGTCGCCTCGTTTTCCACGCCCACTCGAAAGTTTTACCAACAGAATAAGCATTCCATTTCCTAAGTTTTGATTAATCCCTTGAAATACTTTTAAATACAAGTCAGATAAATGCATTTTAATTATCTAGAAATCAAACATAAATTTAAAATTAAAATCTGCCCGTTTAGAACCTGCACTCATTTACAGCAGCTCTGTCTGCTTTAGTTCATCTCTCCCATCTCAAGGGCGCTTCGACACTGTAAGAGATGATTTACCCACGATTATGTCACAATTGAACTTTTAAATTTAACTACAAATTAAATCTTGATTTTCAGAAAATTTCATGTTTCGAAAAATCAAGTGGTTGTGACGTCTGGTAAAAGCCAAGCTTGGCAAGATTTAATTCAGAAGTTGTTTTTTACGCCCGTACACAAAATGGTTGCAAACTGATCTCCGAATTAGTCAATCTGCCAAACTTTGTGGACCTTAGTGTCGTTACTTGGTGTGGTCATTCGGTATTTAGATTACAAATCCACTTCACATTCACAAGTTTGCTGCTTATGTTTATTCCCACCACAAACTACTGGCATTTAACCACCACCACTTGAAAGGTTATTTACATGTGAACGAACCATTATTGTAAAATCCATTCGATTCTATTCTGTTCTTCTTCTATTCTTGTTGTACGAACGAACGATAAAACGAAAAAGGGAAAATTGTGTTGCAGCGCGAACCGCAACACTTAGAACCGTCCCCCAGATTAAACATGTAAGTGATTTCTTCTTCCTAAAATTTTCCTATGTGCGCTAATTTAGTTACGTTGTTGCACTTTTTCCAGTCTTGATACAATTCTATTTCCTAATCTTGAATTCTTTTTGTTTTTTCTGCCTGGATTTGTCCTACGCTTCATTTCACTTTTTTTCGTATATATTTATGTATATACCTCGTACCGTATTACCCCCAACAAACCCCCATGGGGGATTAATACGTCAGCGACTTTTAGGGGTGGGGGTTTATTGGTGGGGGGGGATTATTGGTGGGGGGGGGGGTTTATTTTACAAAAAATTCTAGGGGTGGGGGTTTGTTGAAAAATAGCAAAAATACATTGCATGGCAGGCAAGAAAGTCGCAGAAACTTCTACTCTACATAGAAATTTCCTTTTATAACAGCCTTTTGTAATGAAATTACTATTAACTCACCCATTTGGGGCCTTTGGTAGCACAATTTCATCATTTTCACTGCAACCAGCCACTGAATTCGCTGGGTATGTGTTTCAAACAGGTCTCCAATAATCCCCCATGGGGGATTATTTGTGGGGGGGGGATTATTCGGAAACTGGTCGGGGGGGGGGGGTGGGGGTGTATTGGGGGGGGGGATTAATGGTGGGGGGGGTTTAATGGGGGTAATACGGTATATATTTATTCCACAAAGCTGTAATTGTAGTCAGTCGCAACTAAGCTGTTCCAAGTTGCGATATAAGGTGTTAATTCTCATCGCATCTTTTTAACTCGTATATACCGTAACTGCTTGATTTTGCCGTTGTTAGATTGTTGTGATTTCATGTACAATGTATCTTTTCGTGCTCTGACTTTTACCATTTGACTTTGACTTTGCCCCGGACTCTGATTTTGAAATAAAACACGAAAGTCAATGACGACTTGGACTTATAATAACCGTGCAAACGAGAGACACGCGAAAACACAGAGACGTCTCTCGTTTGTAACAACCGTAAAAAAGATACAGTGCAAAACTTGAAAAAAATTGAATGGAAGAAACTTGAAATTTGCCGGGATGTTGACCGTAATCCCGAATGACGAATTCAATTTTTTTTGGTTATATCATGCTGACAATTTGTGTTCAGTTTTATGCAAGCTTATAGGCGCCAAAGTGGCGGTAACTGTCTTTGTAAGCATGGGCTGCAGGCTCTGTGACGGGATAAAGCTGCTCGAAAAGAGACGCGAATGAGAACGCAGATGTGTGTTGTGCGTGCGTAGGATTTTTTTGGGCGGTTCTTTAGAATGTTTTTCGTAATTCGAGACATTCGTGACTCTTTGTTCTGATGTTGGTTTTTTTGTGGAAGGATATTGAGTCTGGTTCTTCATTTGGTGTGCGTGGAGAGAAAGGTGAAAACTTTGTGGCGAAATGAGAGATTTGTTGTTGAAAACGTCAAAAGGAGTGAAATAACATCGTTGGAAATAAATCAATTGAGCTGGAATTGAAGCTTTATGAAGAAGAGCTGAAAGTAAAGATAGATCACGTTTCAGCTCAAAATTATAGGTGATAAAGAATGTAACCATGGATAGGACAGTTCCAACCGATTGTTCACGCCAGAGCGCAGATTGCTTCATCTCTGAGTCTGAAACAATTACTGACTTTCAATAACAAAACGCCGCATTCTCGCATTCGCTGCCATACATGATAGAATAGCAACAACAACATTCACCATGAGCGCAAATAAGCGACCTAAAAACGCGTTGTTGTGCGACAATTTTTGTGCAAACGGATTTCGGTCACAACAACAACCGCGGGCGAAAATCCTGTGAACAAACACATATGAAGTCCGCGTGTTTACGGGACACGATCCGCGCGACACCCAAAAAAAAAACAGGATGACCAAAACGACAGAACAGCGGACACACTTTTTTTACAACGTGCGTCCAGGGGGCATTCATGAAGCAATATTTAGTGACCGCGTAGCTATGTATGTTTTAACACACAGCTGCGCGTCACTAAATACTGCTTCATGAATGCGCCTTCACTCACCACGTGCGTAAAACAGCGACGACAAAGCTCCATATATTCTGCTCACCCACATTCAATTTTTCAGTTTTGTCACAAATCAACAATCAACACATGGCCAGCAGAACCGCTCTGTCGCGTTGCACCGCATTTCGATTACATCGCAGAAAATGTGAAGACTTCGAAACGTTCCACCACTGTTGTGTTTCATAAGTGTTTTTTTACAAAACACAAACAAAAGAAGAAGTAAAACGGAAACTGAAAATCAAGTCATCATGATCACCGTAGTTGCGCGGGCTCCCATTGTTCTGACGTTGCTGTTTTCGTCAATAGTGGTGGTGGCGTGGTGTCAGAGTCAGATTGATCATTGCATTGTTGGAAACCGCTCGTCGTTCGGAACGGACCAGCATTTTCAGAGCAGAAAATGCCCGTCGACCGAGACTGCATGCATGATTGTTTGTCCACTGTGCTTGCGCTCTTATAGAACGCATTCATGAAGCAGTATTTAGTGACGCGTCGCTGTGTTATATACAATTTGAATACTGCTTCATGAATGCCGCTTTACACGGAGAATTGCAACGGTTGCACTGCTCTATTATGCCATTTCTTTTGCAGCAAGCATTCGTTGGCTACGTACAAATGGCGGAAGGTCGCCGTGACGTGTCTCGAGTGGAACATAAGTACACTTAACATTGGCATTCCTAAGCTAAGCCTTAAATACAGACATTTTAGACAAAAAACATTGGCATTCCTAAGCTAAGCCTTAAATACAGACATTTTAGGCAAGAAACTAACTTGCAGCCAAAATCTTGTCTTGCGGTCGTTGTCGCACTGAAAACCGCTTCCAAACCATTTTCCAAAGATTAAGAAACGCACCATCTTGTTTGTTGTAGTGATGGCAGCCAAACAAGATTGGGCGTTTAGTAGAATGTCTGGAACCGGTATTCAGTGCGGAAATTAAGTTTGTTCAGAAAGTGCACGTGACTTCATTCAAGGTGTGCGAATTATGATCACTGCTCCAAGCACAGTGCGTTCACGCATCTCAACGTTCGTAACAGCATTTGTTGGTCACCGAAAAGCGTGCGACGGATTGCGTGGCGTGACCAATGGAAGGACTCGGATTTGGTGGGTTGAAGAGTGAAGTGAAGAATGAAGTGAAGAGTGAAGTGAAGAGTAAAGTGAAAAAGTGAAGTGAAAAGAGAAGTAAAAAGTGCAAATGGCGGACGGTTTTATCCGTTCACCACGTGGCTTTTCTTTGATGCTAGGCAAACATACAAACAGACAAAGAAACACACACACACACACACACACACACACACACACACACACACACACACGCACACGCACACACACACACACACGAGGTTACAGACGAAGCGCGCAGGCACCGTATGCCTGCCTGTGTGTTTGTGTGCGACTGTGCAACATTACTGCGTCATAATCGAATGCGTAGTCTTCGGACCGGACTAGAACGTTACAAGCAAGCAAACTGTGGTTTTCAGGACGGCTACGCGTGGTTCTGCTGTTGTAAAGAGGAGAATAATTGCAATAATAAATGGCCGCCACCTGTCGTCAACGACGTCACGAGACGATTTGCTGACGGCAGCGTTTTGTACTTTGTAATTTTCGGAGCGATTTTCAAGCAGTTAATGGATAATTGTTGACAGCTCTTGTTTTATTTCAACCAAAGTTCAACACCCACCCGACATGTGGGGCGCTGATGAGCGCTAGTAACAACGAAATATTCGAATAGTTCATCAAGTTTGATGTGCATATATTCATTCAGTGTTTTTCTACTTGACATTTTTTCATTTCGCGTGTGTTTTGTTTCAATTGACCACGAGGCGTATTTGCAAACAACACGGCAAAGCAATGCGCGCAAATTTGAATCTATTTTGTTTATAACCGAAGACTAAACATAGTGTAACTTGTGCAACTTACTTCGGATCCGCGCTCGGCACAACGCAGTGATACTGCTGGCGACCGAACAGTTGCACGCCAAGTATCCCGTAGAGCGACATGAAGAACGAAAAGAAGATCGTCACGTTATACACTTGTTCGCTTGAACGTCTGGAAGATTTATTATTTATTTATTTTTTTCTCCACTAGTTTCGCAACACTGTAGGCCGATTAGTTTCGAACTTTCGTGACCGAAAACAAAAACGACACTCACTTGAAGATCTGCTTCAGTCGATGTCGAGGCAGCTGGAAATGCACGACGGATCGCAAGAATCGAATCATGACCAGCGGGCGGGGTGCGTTCAGAATGGACAACGGCTTTCGGTGGTACGCCCGGAGCGCGTAGAAGACAAACTGAAATTGAAACGAATTGTCGGGGAAAATGAATGTGAAAAAACTGTTTTTTATATAACGGTGCATTCAATGAGTTGCTGAGCAAGGTCCGTTCCGTGTTTGGTAACACACGATGCAACGAACATTGCTGTTTGCAGGGTTGGTATGAGCGCCGGGGCGGGCGCTGCAACCACGCTGAACGGTGTCCAAACAGGCATCCGGTCCCGGTGTGTCCAGTCTGCTTGCGCTTGATGTGCGTGTCTCGGAAATAAAAGTGGAAACACCCGACGTTTTAGGGAAACGGACACCGCGCGGGACATCCAGGCGGGCACAAATCCGGACCAGTCCCGCAAACCTGTGGACACCCGCAAAGCAGAGGTCGGGCCCGCGCAAGCATTGTAACACCCGGTGTTCAGCTTGAGTGTCTTTTTGCGGGCCCCTCACCAAGGCACCCCACTCGGTTCGCACGGATCCGCGTAACACCGGAAGTAAGGTTTCTGTTTTTTTTGTTTGTCGGAGTGTGTGAAGTGAGGCAAACATAATGTGGATATGCACGGTACAACCTGAAGTTTCCAAACCGTGCCGCGCGATATGCCAGACCAACCAAAATCGAACCAAACTCACGTGTTCAACCATGGACAGCCAGTGAAACAGAAGCAACGCAAAATCGAATCGACACCACCGATCGCGCAGGTAGGCGTTTTCGGTCTTGAGAAAAAGAAATTTTATCAGAGTGTGGAGTTGTCTAAGTCTACAATCACAAAATCTAAAAAATAGCTAATCCACTTGACCTCACTATGATCGACCACTGCTTGCACAAATTCGGTTTCCACAATAAATTTGTCAAGAAAACTGTCTCGATCAGAATCAATCTTAAAGCCGCGCATTCATGGAACTTGACGTGCTGGCGCGTCACTTCACGCAGCGTCATTTCGCTACGCATTCATGAAGCAAAGAGCATCGCAGCTACACGTGCTAACGTGACGCCGCTGCGCTTCAGCACGCGCGCGAGAGTCAAGAGTCCGTGAACGGGCCTTCGCGCGCGGTCACCCAACCGCAAAAATTCTGCGCGGTACCACTACCGCACCTTCAGAACGCCCCTCCGATAGACGATGGCGATCGCCTCAATCGTGAAAATCGCCGTGATGGCCGAATCGAGCGCGGCCAGCGTCGGGCGCAGCCATTGCACCTTCTCCAGTGTGCTGGGCGTGTTCGCGCTGACGCTGATCATGCTGGCGAGCGCGGTCACTTGCAGCAGCAGATAGACGCCGGGCGAGCGGAGCCAGCCTGAAACGGTGCGAATGTGGCATGAAATGCCAGTTTCCAGATACGGTATGGCCGGTTAAACATGGCAGCTTTTTTCAGGGTGCAAGGAGCGCGCGAATTTTGAATGAAAGAAAAAATACGTTCAGAAACTACATTGTGTGCCAAATTTGATGCGTTTTTTTAAACTAATGGATTATCCGCGCCGTTCTGTTTATTCTTTATCCCTTGTACACATGATTGGGAATTATGTTGGCTTTTTTGAAAAAGATAACTCCTAGTCTGCGGCTGATCCCGCCTTGATGGACTGCCTCATTTATTCGGCCATACTGTAGCGCGCTCTGTTTTTTTTGTTTGTTTACAGAGTAGGCAAACACACACTGGCACAGACAGACATGCGATAGCATCGCGCGTGTGCCTGTGTGTTTGTGTGTTGCACTGCGCAACGTTGCTGGGTGTGCAGGAACAGCGTTCACTGTGTTTAGTCAGACTCAGACTAGGACTTCAGAAATCAGAAAATGCCAGTCGCTATCGCCCTTTATGAAAACCATTTCCATAGACCTAAGTCCTTGTGAATGACCTTTACCTAGGAACTGTCGAAATCTCTTTCGTGAAACCGTCACGAACGTCTGTTTGAACCGCTGCCATCGTGTTTCATGGATTGGTGGCACGTATAAATACAGCGGGCGGCCCATTTTTTGAATTTACGCAATTTGAAAATTTTGAAAGACACTAATTTTTTTGGTTTTTGTATTGAGCAATGTTGTGGCGGCGAGAAGAATTCTTTTGCTGCGTTAAATTGATAGAGATGAGACTTGTGGTTGATGTGCAATTTCTGTGATTTGCTGATATTTGCTGTGAAACCAATCAGCTTGCAGGCGCGAACCAAATGAGGTGCAAGCGTACAAACGATGGACATAAAACGTCTGCAATCGCGAAATCTTCTGTGGAGAATTCCTCTGATTGACACGAGTGAAAATAAAACCGCAGACAAAAGAACATTAAAACAGAGCCCTACACACTATCCTGAGAAAACCCAAGGAAAAAGCCACATTTATTATATCCGTGATTGACTTGCACCAGCTGATTTGAAAAGCCAGATATAACGCGTATACGCACGCACGCAGCGTCATTTTTTTAAATGAACTGTCTTTTTAAAAACGATACGTTTTCTCTCCATACATGTACACACTTGTGAAGCGCACTTCAATGCTCAATCTTACTCAATCTCTGGAAAGCAGTTGCTTTGTGGTGAAAAAAAGGGAAACACACCGGTGAAGAAAAACAATGCGAGGACAGGATACAAATGTAATGTGAAGACTTCAAAAAGACACGTGTTTTCGCGATGAGCAATTTCAGATCACATAAAAGCGGCCCTTAAAATATGCTGAGAGATTATTTCATTATTTCAGTTCAGCGCATTTTGTTATTTCATCATTTCGGTTCAGCGCATTTTGTACTACAGTGGTTTTTTCATTTTCTGCAACCGAAAAGTCTGGTCTTCACAGATTCTACTGGGTTGGTCAGACAATAAGTAGGGTGTTTTACTGCGAGAAAACAAATTGGTTTAGTTTCAGGTGTAAACTCAACGCGCTGTTGAGTATGTTTGAGGTTAGCACACGAGGTTAGCACGAAGAAAACAAGGAAACAAACAGCAACAGAAACAATGGCAGGTCAAGTTGTTCGTCCTAATTTTCAGTTCTGTAGTAAACACTCGCACAGTCACAAACAAACACACAGGCACATACACCTATACATGTGTGTGCCTGTGTGTTTGTGACCGTAACGAAATATCCGGCTGAGACTGGGAGCTTTGCCGGGACTCAAAATCTGGACTCCACCACCGAAATTGGCCTCCTTCGTTTCCCGTTGCCGATTTTTTCTTCTGTCCTCATATCGCGTGCGATAATGTCCAGTAATACATAATAATGATGACGGATAATAAAAAAAATACACGAGCGCCTGCGAAAAGTGAGAGCGCTGTGGCAGATAACCACAATCTATATTCCATATGTTCGTTCGTAGCAAGCGCGTTTATTCATTTCGCTTGCAACCGAACAGGCAAAACTTTGCCAATATTTTAAGTGACGCAAATTTATTTAATTTTCGCGCAACACCACCCACCGTGTGCGTGCGGTGCGCGCCGACAGAAAATATGGCGCGGGCAGAAAATAATATGCTGGTGTACAATATGTACATTTGTGCATAACTGATGTGTCAGTAGTTGAGTTTGTTGTTTTTTTTTTGCGGTGGAGGCAAAAAAACAATAGTTGTTGCGGCGATAAGCAGCAGTGAAGAAAATTGGTAGGACCGTTTCAAATGTATCATTTTTCATTTGTCGGTTGAACACAAAATAACTGTTGAAGAGGCAATTATTGAAGAGTGAACGTAAAGGGGCATTCATGAAGCAGCATTTAAAGTTAATAACATAGCTACGCGGTCACTAAATACTACTTCATGAACAACGCTTAAAATAATGAGTAAACTACCGTTTGAAGACTCCTGTGCAACTCCTGAACACTTAACGCTGTAATATCGTGTGTCGGCCATGTGTTTTGTTTGTGTTTTTGCAACATTGCTGTGTTACTTTTGACTTGGTCGAAATCCCACCACGTTTATACGGCCGGACTTCCTAATCTTCGCTTTATAAGACCTCCTCCCACTTATAAGGTTGTCACACAAAAATCCACTTGATTTTCAAATTTATAAGGATACCTTATATGCAAGACTTCACGGTATTAGCTGTGTTGCACGTGTATTTACCACAAATTTACATTGTCGTCTTACCATCGTGCACCTCCGATTGCTCAACGTCATGCACCAGCATTGTTTGCTCGTCCGTCCACTGTGTGTAGCCGGTGGCTGTGCTGGCACTACGCACCGACGGGGCAAATGTGGCCATCCGGGACACTGAAAATTGGGCAAATGTGGCTACTCACTCGGGGCACAGACAATTGGGCAAACGTGACCATTCGGGACACTGAAAATTTGGCAAAAGTAGATAGATAGTCACTCGAGACGTTGCGTTGTGCAACTTGTGCCATTCGGACACTGAACGTTGGGTATTTGGCCATGTGGGGCGCTGAAAATTAAGCAAATGTGGCTATGGTTACTCACTTGGGATACTGAAAATTAAGCAAAGGTGGCCATTCGGGACCTAAAATTCGCGTTAATGTGATCATTTCAGACATTGAAATTTGGTCAACTTTGGTTACTCAGGAGTTCGGGAAACTGAAAATTGAGTAAATTACATACAAAAAGTGACATACAAAAACGTTTTCAATAAAAAAACGTACTAAGCAACGCCGTGATGTTTGGCGTCTCATTTGACGGCGACGGCGTTGGCGGTCGACCCTGGCCAATCAGCATCGTGTGCGTCACGTGACGATGTCGTCGTGGGGCCTGCAATGATTAAAAAAAATGCACAATTAGTTGACTGCATTTGGACTCCTATGGAACCTCTCATTGACATTCTGTTGACCTTTGCGTCGACTGTTTCGGTGGCTTTAGTGGGGTTTGTGGACAGCTGTTCCGATATGAGCCAATGCCCTCGCTATGCGCAGCTCCCTTGAGCTTCAGGGCCATCATGGCCATATTTTCATTGTTAAGCACAACCAGAACACACTGATTGACTGCATGTTCCGTCGAAAACCCAGCAGATCCTCTGAGTGATCTCAGTTTGCAGATGCGTTATCAGCAAAAAAACTCGCAGTCGTCAATGTCACTGTCACTTACCCCATGTGGTTGCGTACTACCCGTTGTCGAGTGGCGTACCCGCACGTGTGGTAACGGGGACAATTCGATGGCACTTGGTCGGGATCTGATGGAGGAGCCATGTGTGGTTGTCAAGAAACGCAGAGAATTACAAATGATTTATTTACAGAGTACTTTGCTAGCCATAATGAACCGGACACGCAAAATCAGCCAATCAGCTGCGTGTACATGTAAAGTTCCACTGCAGATCTTCGCTGCGATTTCTCAAAACCCATACTGGCTCCTTGTTGTGACCGTCGGCATTGACAGTTGCTCCATAATGAGTTTTTCGTTTTTTTCTCACGTTATGAAGTTTCAAAACTGATTTGGTTTCACAAGCGAATCCGTTTTGTGTTTCAGAATAACGATCGAAACGAAAATGTAGAAATTCGCCAATAGCACGTTCGATATCAAATGCAGCCAATCAGCTTGCAGAAGAGTCTACACTGGGTGAAACTTGTGAAACAGGTTTATAGACTTGTACACGACTCATGTTTCTTCACCGATGCTCAGTTTAAAATGACTGTTTCAAAATTCCTCAGTTACAGTTTTTATATCCAAGAAGTAAACAAAAATGCGAGCCGTTAAAAAAGCGCATTACCATTCCGCTATACCTACATGTAGGCAGGAAAATTAAAAACGAGATGCGTCTATTTACATACTCTTTCATGGCGCTGAAATCGGCTGGAAAATTTCAATTCTCACGGTTTTGAGAAAGACAATTTCTGGTTTGGTCAAACTGAAACACGATAATCAACCTGGTAAACATGCCACCACATAACGCAACACGGTCAGACGGGATTCGAATACACTCCGTCACGGTTGTTTGGTGTCGAAATTTCCATTTTCCCCTTTGAATGATTTTTCATTTCTGTATTTTTGAAGCATTACACGTTTTATTAAACAAAAATAGGTGGCTGCTTCCAGGTTAGGTTCGGCAACGTGGCTGTTTTTTTTTCACTCATTGTTTTTGTCAATTTTCAAAGATCCAAACTTCAAATTTATTTTTTCAGAGCACATATCATGGTTAGCAATAATGAATGCTTAGTATCTGAATTCCATTTCGGAGTAGTATAAGGTAATTCATGTGTCATTCGACTCGACTTTGTTTTCCTACGTCTGTGTGAGGGTGAATGAGACTGCTTCTGTGCACAGAGTTTTTGAATTTCATTGAAGTTTTTTTTCATTTTATATCCAGAATAACACAAAGAACAAATCGGCACTTGGATAGCAGCAATCTCAGAAAATCGTCAAACAACAACAACCCCACGAGAAAGCGTAACAAAATA
The DNA here is from genome assembly GCA_030248135.1 of Theristus sp. LFF4_11. Lineage (NCBI taxonomy): Eukaryota > Metazoa > Nematoda > Chromadorea > Monhysterida > Xyalidae > Theristus > Theristus sp. LFF4_11. The sequence goes on from JASANC010002087.1 coordinate 104,705, forward strand.
TAAGAACAACGAAAACCCGCTAGAACTACGCGAATCGAAAAAAAACTGAAAAAACTGCCAAACAATTCTGTCCCTTGGTGAACAAAACAATTGCATCAGATATGATTACCAAACAAACATATTTCCAATTCAACAACTTTCCTACATTGATCAATCAACTGATAGAAAAACTACTGTGAACGAACGAAGTACGGTATGTATGTACCGCATTTGATCTCAACACGATTCTACTGTTTCATCAATTGTCGTCACCGTTAACAAGAATTAATTCCGATAACAAAATGAAGGAAACCGCGGAATAAAACAACTTGAAAGCTGCAAATGCATGTTCTTCCTTCGAGACACGGATCATCTGTGCAAACAAGTTCGTGTAGAGACCAATTACGGTAGCTACCGTAGCTCGCGCGGTGTGGTGGGCGCGCACACAATTCCGCCGGAGGTTGGTACCTTAGGGTTTCCGGAACCGGTGCGCGAACAAAAAAAATTCACGACTCATCGGTTCTACACTCCCAACGTCAATCGCTCGTAACACCGTCGCATCACCGTATGCGCCTGTTTCTGCGTGACCTGCACGATCGTGCGTCGCATGTTTCGTGGAAACACTCGCCACGCCCGCTCATTGGTGAGCGCTTGCACGTGCGCCGCCAGCCAATCAGCGTTCGTGAAGCGTTTCTGACAGAACAAAAAACAAAACAAGAGATAGGATGAAGGGGGATTTAGCAATTAGTTTTTTTGTGCGTACGCACTGACACGACACTGAAAAAATGGCCACGCGATTTAGAAATCGTGTCGTGTGTGCTGTCTTAATGCATTACGGACACGATTAGTTTGCGCACGGGATTTAGATCAACGTCTGTGCGTACGGAGTGGGGATTCACAGAATTCTCTCGAGACATAAACAAAAGGTTTATGTCTGTACGAAACTATCTAACTTCTAACTCTCTTTGGACAATACTAAAGCATGGTTATATATCACAGATCACATGAATAATCGCCTATTATCTACTATAACGTCGCTCCAACAATTTCCAGCCAGACCAACCCAGCGTTCCAGTGGCACTGTGTTGACCAACAACTGCAGCAGATGCAGCACATTCGCCAAATACGTCGGTTTCAACAGTTTGGCATTATTCTGGTTTGCGTACTCGCCGTTTTTATCGTCGTTCACTTGCGCTGTTGCATCGTTGGAGCCACTTTTCAAGATCTGGTCGAAAACCTGGAACGGAAAATCATTCAGAAAAAACAAAACTCGCAGATCAAAACAAGCTGATCTGCTGCGAACTTTGGCATGGAAAAACGTCACTATAGCATGTCTCTTTAAAAACCTGTCACTTTCTTTCGCAAAATACTGCTCGCAAAAAGAAAAAGGGTACCGTAATGGCAATAAAACGTATTTCACCACAGATAAATTCGCTCTTCCAACACAACGTCAAAGATTGGAACGCTCTGTATTCCGCGAGAAAGTGACAGGTTAAAACGAACATATTGTACTTATACTTTACCATTTAACGACAAACAAAAAATTCCTTTCATATTCCGGTAAGACTTGTTCTTCATACCAACAAATGACTATCAGTGAGTTTCTACTATCGAATAGAATAGATTCTCACCAGTTCAAAATGTGCTTCCAGCTTCTGCAGTGCCTCTTTCCAAATGCGTTTCGACGGTTTTTCGTCAAAGTTCATCTAAAAATCATCAGAATAAAATAAAAATGAACAAAAACCACTAAGAATTGCAAAAAAAAACCGGCACCAAATGTTATAAGCGTACCACGTGTTTCTGCACAAACGGCTTGATGCACTGTACGGCGATGGTCTAAAGTTGAATGGAGAAATATTTTCACAGAATTTTGATAAGCAAATGCAAGATATGTAATGCAAATCGCTAATAAAGCACAGATTTCTCTGCCAAAATACAATCGATCAACCTTTTGAAACAATCGCACAGTATCGTTAAAGGCCGCTCCGACCAGCACTGGCAGGCAGGATAACAGTGGTTTCTGAAACCGTTTTTTTTTCAAAACAACACAAATTTTAAATGTACCAAAAACGAATTCGAGCAAAATCATGCAGCCGAAAGCATCGGCTCACGGGACGCTCGCTAAAACGGGATACACACTAAAACCACCCGGGTTTGGCAACTTCCGGCTTCTATTGCCGTTGAGGACAGTCACAGACACTAAAAAGACACGCCAAAAACTCACCGGATATTTTTTACACATTGCCAACAGAACCTCCGTCGGCAGCGGATTGGTTGCGTTGGCGGTTTCCAGATTGGCCTCAAAATGAGCCTGCACGGCGACGAGAAATCGATCCACCACAATCGTGACGGCGCCATTTGAGTCGGCGCAGTGGAACTGCAACCGAGAACGAACAGCAAACGTTTGAGTTGAAATGATTATTATTCAGTTGATTGGCATTAGGTGGGTGTGTACTTGAAACGAAATCATGCTGTTGTTGATTGGTCGCCGACTCACAGCAGTACGAGAAACGGCCAATCACCGTTCTCAATTGGATTTCTGTCATTGTCCATGTGAAAAAAAGAAACCAACAGTCCGAAGAAACACACATGAAATAAAGCTGACCAAAAAAACAAAAAACAAAAGAAAACTGCAAAAAAAACGAACCAACGCCAACAAGCACCAGTTCGCCAGTTCCGCCTGGTCTTTCGTGACGATTCGCGCGGAGCGAATTGTGGTCAACAATTTCTCGGTGACTTCCGCAAACATCAAATCGGAATTGTCGTCGGTATTCGGCGCTACTGAATTCAACTTGCAAACTTGCAAAAGTTGCGCGCGAATGGCATCGGCGAATCCAGTTGCGTCGTTCGTACGCGACGCTTCGATGGTGGCTCGCAGCAGGGCGGGCAGCGAGTGCTGCGATGTTTGGTTGTTGAATTTATTACTCAGATTAATGTATGGACAGAAGTCAAGGTATGACCTGGTTTTTCAAACGTGTCTCACTGAAATGACGTCATGCGCTGCAAAACATGCGCCTGTCGTTCGCAGCAAACCAGACTTTCCGTTTCGTCGATTTCTTCCCGTAAACAAATGGCGAATGTCGAATCAGTCACACCAAACTGACATTTTAGTTCCTGTACTTTGACAAACGGGCGTTTTTAAAGCAAATGACGTCATTTTAGTCCGGACACGTTTGAAGAAATCCACAATACAGAGTAATCTGAAGTTACGGTCAAACTTTAATTTATATGCAATCAATCAGCTGATTGGTTGGCCAATCACGTCACGTGGACGCATACTTTCTGTGGACGCGCAGTATGTATGTCTGTTTAAACCTGCCACGCCTTTTGCTCGTGGAACACAGAGCGTGCGAAGCTTCGGGTTGCAATAAGAAGAACGAAATGTAGCCAGTTTGGTTTTGGCACAATTCAACCTCCCCCCCCCTCCCATTACCGGTCAAATATGCTTTCCTGAACACTCCGATCCCGTTCTTTCTTCTTTCGCGAAGTCTGTAAGTCTGTATTCTCAGAAAAACGGCTAAACAAAACGCTGCACCAAGCCAATTTTCCATCCATCCCCCTTTTGCAATCACATCGCAAATACCGAACCAACCATCACAACACCAACGGGCACTCGATCGGTGTCGGCCAATAAGCGCACCAGACTCAGGCAACGTCGACGGAACACGGCACGCTGATTGGTCAGCTGCGACCGTGGCGCCCTCTGGCGGCGCGCATGTGCGTGCGCCCGGAACGCGTCCGCGAGCAGGCGGTCGTGACGGAGCATGGTGGCGTCGCTGAGGCCGCTCGACGCGACGCTGGCCTGTGCGGCGGAATTGGTGATGCGAATGTTTAGGAATGCGGATGGAAGTGGGCAACGCGCTGATTGGCTTGCCTACTCATGGTGTCTTACACTTCTCTGGTATCATGCCGTGCACTGCAGAATAAAAACTGACTGACTGACTGACTGATTGGCTGCGTCCAGATCGCACCGATTTTGCTAGCAGAAATGTGTTCTGGGAGAGCAAGCAAGCGAGTTGTGACAATCTGTGGATACAGATGGCCTAATTTCACAGACGCATTTTTTGGGGGGGGGGGCTTTACATTCGTACGCATGGAAGGCTGAAGTGCCTGAGATAAACGCTTCAGTTTCGCGCGGACACGATACAATCCATCAACGGCCACAAAAATCGAAATCCAAAGACGGGGAGCGGACTCTCAGTAGTCACTCCGCGCAAAGTCAACCCGCTTGCTGATAATGAGTTTTTTCGCTTGGCATCGTCACATTTCTTTCCAAACGGGCGACAGAAACGCAACTCAACAATTAACATTAAAATGAAGCGTCAAACTGGTTTGTCAAGTATCTCACAGGTTGCACAATTTCTCTCCAACCCCCCACCCCCCTCCCCACCACCTTGTCGTCGTCGTCGTCATTCTCCGAAGACGCCGCGGTTTCCCCGAGTGCCTCCCTGACCGCCTTCACCAGTTCAGGGTTCACATCGGCACTGTTCTCTTCCGGTTCCCCATCGGCGTCAGAGTCTGACAAACAGAAAATGAAATGTTGCGAGTTTGTTTCGGCAGATGATTTCGATCCGGGCCAATAGCGCCGCTGAGGTACATTAGTCTGGGGGTTAATGGAGGGCTGAATGGCCCGAGGAGCAGTTCCTTTGCCCCGAGAGGGGGAACAGCCTCTGAGCCCCGCTCAGTCCCAAGGGCACCACTGATTTGAGCGTCATCTCGATTTCGGTGGCTTTCGGTTGCTTATTCAGGCTCGAAACGAAAAGGCTATCTCTCGGATTCTGATGAATTGGTGCTCAAATCGGTCCAGTCGGTGCTTCGCTATTATTTTTTCTTGTGGTTCTGCGACTCAATGCGCGCCTGGATGGCAAGGCAGCTTGACGCGGTAATTCAAAATCTATGAAGTGACCAAACTTCCTGAGATTCCAGTGGGTCACTTGGGGCAGTTTTGATCAATCATGATACTAATTTCCTTTCACAACGCATTCAGTCGCGGAGCTAAGATGATGGATAATAATAGTTCAACAAGGAAAGTCAGAGCAAAACACCAAACCACTGTCGTTTTCGTCCTTTTCCGATCCGTCTTTCTCATCAACCTCCATCATGTCTTCATCTTCACCATCATCGTCCTCGTGCAGCAGCGCATCGATTCGACTGGAGGAAACATCGATTATCTAAGTGAATGTGAAAATATATATTTCAAAATAAAGTTTCTCTATGCAACGTATGAGCTAAAAAAGCTTCTTAAAAAGTAGTACCATACTCTGTGGGTGCGACAGTTTCTCGCAAGAATGGCTCACCTCATAAATCTCCGCCATGATTTCGTGCGTCAACAACGAGCGAACATGATAGAACGCCATTAGCGCCGCCTCGCGCAACAGTTTCTGTTCCTTCGTTAACAACGATAAAATCAGATCGACAAGTTGCGCCACATTTGGCGAGTGGTTGTCGATTGCCGATGTTGACTGTTTGTGCAGTTCGACTAACTCCTGGCGAACAGAATCATGAGTGAAGAATTATATCTGGTGAAACCGAAAATCATGCGCAATTCGCTGATTGGTTGCTTTTGAGTCCGATAAATCTGATTGGTCCTCTGGCCAACTCGATATACCCAGTCAGCGTGCCAGATTCGTGTTGTACAACGCTCAAACTGAATCGTTTTGACTGTTGGAGCTGTGACGCACACAAACACCACCGCAATCAAGACGCTCCAACTCTCGCATACGCATCAAGAGTGGATCAATCAAAATTTTCCAGTTGAATGAATGGAAAACAACCCAAGCCATCGCAAAAACACCAACACCAACCAACAAAAACTCAACTCACCTCCAACAACTCCACCAGCTCTTCCGAACGACCATAGACGGCGACCAAGAAGAACGCAGCAACCAACAGCGAGCCAACGGCTTGCTCAAAACACCGGCGTTGATCGGGTTCAGTGGCTGCACTAGTCGAAATCGACTCCAACACGTGCACGCTGTTTGACAGCACCTGCGATGGAATGATGGCAGTTTTGGATTGTGCAACGCTGATTGGTTACTTGGACCATCAGGCATAAAGTGCATAGAAACAAGCACAGAAAACGATTTTTGCCGACCGCAGAAACAATTTACAAAGTTACACACACTGGTATGACCTATTTTTTTAAACGTGTCCCACTGAAATGACGGCATGTGCCGCCAAACATGCGCTTGTCGTTCACAGCAAACCAGACTTTCCGTTTAGCCGATTTCTTCCCGTAAACACATGGTGAATGTCGAATCAGTCACACCAAACTGACATTTTAGTGCCTGTACTTTGACAAACGGGCGTTTTTAAAGCAAATGACGTCATTTTAGTCCGGACACGTTTGAATAAATCCACAATAGTCCAATGCGAAAACTGGTAAGAAATCGCAGTCATAATTTCATCAAGTTTTTTTGTGGCGCACCGGTTTCAAAAAGCAGCCAATCAATTAGATTCCCAAAAAAACAAAAGAGCATTCACGAACCAGTATTTAGTGAACACAGCTAGGCGTCACCAAATACTGCTTCATGAATGCCGCTCTCGCACCACCACAACGTCGTCCTCACTGTTCGCCGCATTCATCAGTAGCGTCTGTTGCGCTTGGAAAAGCTCGTTCACGAATGGCGCCGCATGCCGCAGATAGTCAGCCGTCGCTATCTGCGGCCGCAGCCGGTGCGTTTGTTTCTTCACTCTCGTCGGCCGATCCGCGACGAATCGATAATCGCTCAGTGACAGGTTCAGGAATAGTGCCAATAGATAGGCGGCTGGGTAACGCACTGGCTGGCTGCGGTGTGAAGTGCGAGTGAGATTGTGTGAACGTTGAATTTAGGTGAATGCGATTACAGTCGAACTCTTTAAATTATGGGGAATCAGCTGATTCGCTGGGATTACGGTATGCATGCTTTCTGTGCAGGCATTGCTGTGTGGGCGCAGTTTGGTTGGCACAGAGAGCTGGCATACCGTAAGCCCAACCAATCAGCTGATTCGCCATAATTTGGAGTTCGACTGTCATGTCGATAACGTCTATAATGTGGAAACCAGTACACTAGGTTGTAACACAGTAACGTCGCAAACACAAACAAACGCACAGGCACTGACGCTGGCGCTGCTGCGCTGTCGTATGTGTGCGCATGCGGTTGTTTGTGACTGTGACGAACACTACTGTGTGTACTACTTTATAACTGAGTGTAATAACTTCAGACGTGGATTTTATTAAAAAGGTGCGCACATTATTACGGTATCTACAGTATGTTTGTTTAGATCTGTAAATTTTCTCGCAGAATACAAAACTCGTAAAAAAAGAAAGAAAGAACGGAATCGGAGGAGTTGAACCAAATGCGGTGTTTCAGTTCAACGTTCAATCAAACACCCGATATAATCGTTCCTGTCACTACAAGACAAAGTATCGCGTGCTCCGTAGTCTACAAAAAGGGACAGGGTTTTCAAAAACAAACCTCTACCTGATTCTATTCGCCTGTATCTGCTGCACGATCGGCGTGTCCGTCCGCAGTTTCGCCGCGCCCAATCGGTGCAGTTTCCGACGGATTTTCGCGCGCAGCGACGCCCGCCGCTCGTGGCACACCACTCGCCCACCGGGCGGGCCTCCAGGACCCGCCGCCGGCCCGCGGCCCGCGCCCGGGGGGGCAGCGGCCGGCCCGAGCGGGCAAGGCCCGGGAGAGGGAGACGAGATCCGATCCCGGTGGTGGGGGGGGCTGCCGGCGGGTGGGGGTGTGGTCGGCGTCTGGTGGGTGGGCGTAGAGGCTCGGTCGACGCAGAACGCGCTGTATTGTCTTTCCTTTACGACCGCGACCCGAGGCGGGGGGGGACACGAAAACAACTACCAATCATCATGTGGGAGTTCAGAGAACAGCCTACGAACCCGGCGGCCTCAAAGGAACCGGATCGGCTTTTGCAGACGGGGAGCCGGAGGGCCGGAAAATTCAATTTGAATTCCCGCGTCGGGGGTTTCTGGGAATTTGGTGGTTAATTATCTAAAAATGCGTGAGACGCATATAAAAGAAGGAATATGGCCTTGTGTAAGCAGTGAAAGACTTGGCTCGACAACGCTTTTCAAGTCTCTGATGTGGTACACACGGATACAAGTACATAAGAGTCATATTTTTGCGCGTTTATTTATGATTTCGGTTGCACATGGCAACCCTCGTGCTTTGTATTGTAGACAAATGACCTTTCACATTTGCGGATTTCGGGCATTCAGCGACCACTAAAACTACTAAAATAACAATCAGACTTTAGCTCGCTGACACTGGTTTGTTCAGGACAAATTGTATCGCAGAAGCATTGCGGAACGCAAGGTCTCCTGTGGCAAAGGCAATGACTCACGGGACAGACGGTTTATCCTGCCACACTAGTTGAAGGTGACACCGGTAAAAAAGGTGAAAATCAACGGAAGACAACTCCTTTTTGTCACTGGTGCTGGTGTGTACACAGCGGTGCGTACGTTAACAACAACGAAAAAGCTACATGCAACAATGTTTTGCAATCTCTAATTTTTCTGTTTTTGCACAGAATTTACAGAATTTCGCACATGGCGTGATTTTAGATTAAATCGAAGAGAACAATTAAAAAATAACTTCAAAGTTTTACGCTTTTCAGCAAAACGAAAACGAAAACGAAAACCTTCGGATTCGCTGCCCTCCGGGGATATAGCGACCGCAGGCCACCGAAACCGAAATCGGGCTAAGATCACTGGTGCCCCCAGGACAGAGCGGGGCTTAGAGGCTGCCCCCTCACATGCCGAGGGTATTGGTTCCACGGGATGGTGAGCCGTCCATTCCCCAATCCCACCGGAGTTTGGTACCTTCGGGTTTCCGGAATCGGTGGGGGGCGTGCTTCAAAAAAAAAACAAACAAACGCGGCGCAAAAATATGACCCTTATGTACTTGTATCCGTGTGTACCACATCAGAGACTTGAAAAGCGTTGTCGAGCCAAGTCTTTCACTGCTTACACAAGGCCATATTCCTTCTTTTATATGCGTCTCACGCATTTTTAGATAATATTCTGACTTTTACATAAGCCCCGAAGGTCGGACCAAAATCACAATTCGTTGGTCACACATTCTTCTAAACCCCGGTCAACTTAGGTTTTTCATTTTTCGTTTTTTAGGCCGATTTCTCCAATGCCATTTCTACGGCCGATTCCCCAAAATCGTCACGATTCAGTACCTAGAATCGCTCACAAAAGAAAAACTGACCCAAAAGCCGTGATCGGCGTAATGAATTACCATGGAAAACACCGTTTTCTTGTTTTTCATTTCTGGACCGGTTTCGCTAAATTCCACGGCCGATTCACCATAAATCGTCACGATTTAGTATCTAGAGTTGCTCATACAAGAAAACTAACCCAAAATCCGTGATCAGCACATTGAATTACCCTGGAAAAACCGTTTTCTCGTTTTTCATTTCTGGACCGATTTCGCCAATTTCCACGGCCGATTCGCCCGAAATCGTCACGATTCAGTATCTAAAGTTGCTCACATAAGAAAACTAACCCAAAATTCGTGATCAGCGGATTGAATTACCCTGGAAAACACCCTTTTCTTGTTTTTCGTTCCTGGACCAATTTCGCCAACTTCCACGGCCGATTCGCCCGAAATCGTCACGATTCAGCATCTAGAATTGCTCACGTAAGAAAACTAACCCAAAATTCGTGATCAGCGCATTGAATTACCCTGGAAAACACCCTTTTCTTGTTTTTCGTTTCTGGACCGATTTCGCCAACTTCCACGGCCGATTCGCCCGAAATCGTCACGATTCAGCATCTAGAGTTGCTCACGTAAGAAAACTAACCCAAAATCCGTGATCAGCGCATTGAATTACCCTGGAAACACCCTTTTCTTGTTTTTCGTTTCTGGACCGATTTCGCCAACTTCCACGGCCGATTCGCCCGAAATCGTCACGATTCAGCATCTAGAGTTGCTCACGTAAGAAAACTATCCCAAAATCCGTGATCAGCGTATTGAATTCCTACGGACTAAACATTTCTGCTATTTTTCGTAGCTCAGACAAAATTTGTAAGACAGAAAAAATGATACCCAGTCAAAATGCTACGAATTTTCAAAAAATGCACAATTTTGACCCAAATAATGCCCGGGCAAAAAATAAACTAAATTTTCAGTATCTACGGATGAATTTACCCGAGGAAAAATTCTTGTTCAACTGTGAAAGTGTCCCAGCTAAAAATTGAAAGGGCGAACACTTAAAACCAGGTGACAACCCTGCGAACTTTCAAAAAAGCCCAATTTTTACCCCAAAAAGGGGTCGGGGCAAAAAATTAACTCATTTTTCCAAATCTACGGAATGAAATTACCCTAGGAAACATTTTTCTTCAACTGTGAACGTGTCCCAGCTAAAAATTGAAAGGGCGAACACTTGAAACCCGGTGAAAACGCTGCGAACTTTTAAAAATGCCCAAATTTTTACCCCAAAAAGTGGTCGGGGCAAAAAATTAACCCATTTTTCCAAATCTACGGATGAAATTACCCCAGGAAACATTCTTGCTAGACTGTGAACGTGTCGCAGGTAAAAACTGAAAGCGCGAACACATGTTGATGACATACCGGAAAAAAAAAGAGATAGAAAAATAAGTAACACTGTTTTCAGAATAGGTTTTTCGTGTCTACAGCGTATGAAAAGTAGTCGGATAAAATTTTTTTCGCGGCTCCAAGCACAACTTTGGGTGTTCGTTTCGTGTGCACAGAACCAAGTTTGTGGCTTATACTATGCTCGCTGGAGGAAGCGAGCAAATTTGAAAAACGCGCGCGAGAGGATAACGGCTCATATAATGCGTGATGCGCTGTCCGCTCGCTGACGCTCGCTCGCGCATCCGCATGATTGGAAGATTGACAGCTTGATGACTTCAGGTGTACTGACTGTTTTTGGTTGATTGATTGATTCAGGTGGATTGATTGTTTTTGGTTGATTGATTGATTCACGTGTATTGATTGGTCGACTGATGCCTAGTTGATAGGATAGGATGCTTGATTGATCGGCTGAGTGAAAGGCTGTTCAACTGGCTACTTGAATGATTGCGGGATAAGCTGAGTTGCTGGCTGATATTGAACGGTTGATCGATAAAAACGACTGTCGACTAAATCAGCACGCACAACAAACAACAACAGCAACAGCCAATCGATCCACCGAAATCTCCATCTTCACCTACGACTCACATCAACACCAATCATCGTGCATTCGCTGATCAGAGTCGCGAAAATCGAAAAGCCCGCCGCGATTTTCGGGTTCGGTCGATTGTCAAAGTCGTGCTGAACGGTGATTGGTTGCAGACAGTCGGTCCAAATTTCGGCCAATGAGCGCGGCGAGCGGTGCACGAGCAGACGCAGCAACTGGCGTAGATTGTGGTCAAGCGTGGCAGCGCCTTTTGTGAGAGTCGGGGTCTGGGTGAAAAAAACTGGCTAAATATAATATGCGAAAACAGTTTGAAAGAGTGGAGAAAAGTGGCGAAAAAGCGAGTGAAAAAAACCAAAGCCGTCTTAAACTTAGTCCTAGTCTGAACATCATGCACACTGTGAACATACAGTAACGCTGCACAGTTACAAACAAACGCGCAGGCACATACAGGGCTGCTTTTGCACATGTCGACGACGTGTTTCTGTGCGACTGGCTCGGCAACTTTACTGTATTACCTACCGTGTTAACAAAGTGCATTGTCTTCCAACTAGGACTTTAGCAGCCCAACACAGAAGACTAGAAGACACCCGCTAGACACAAGAACAGCCAAATTTCAACGAAGTACACTCACCAAAACGTCCGGCAAAATCGTTTGTAGCGTCTCGAGTTGATGCTTCGGTTTCAGTAGGTTCTTTACAAATCGATTGTGCTTGGTCAGTGTCTGAAAAAGAACGTGGAAAACTTGAAACTGAAAAAAACTGAATATTGGAAGGAAATCGTGTATGATAGTCAAACTCTAAATTATCGGCAATCAGCTGATTGGTTGGTGACGCATGTGATGCATGCCTTTCTGTGCAGGCATTGCTGTGACGGCGGAGTCGGTCCGTGCACAGAAAGCAACCGTCACGTGTGATCACCAACCAATCAGCTGATTGCCTATAATTTACAATTCAACTGTATATGAGCTATGCAACCGGTCGAAATGAAAAAAAAACCACTTCGAGTAGTCAGAGCTGAAAAGCTTCAAAATGAACTCGTTTAGCAACTGACAAAAACGAAACAAAAACCATTCCTAACCGGAAACTTTACTGCAACTGCGCAAACGAGACCAATGAGATGCACTTGAAGGTTGTCGTTCATATCGGCCAGTCCGTCTTTCACTTGCGGCCAAACGGCTCTTTCGAACATGTCTGGTTCACACTGAAATGGGAAAAATGAAAAAAATTCTAATATGGGACGCTGATTGGGTGCACGATGCTGACACGGCGAAGTCAACATTTATTGTTATTAAAAATGCAGTGAAATCCCTGAATCTCTTTTTTTCCACAAAAAAGAACCAATGCCCATCAACATATCAATTTTTTCATTGATTAATTTTCGGGCACCGGCTCCGGAAACCATTGAAATTCGATTGAAACTCCTCCTGGCATTCCCGGCATCTGGTGCCGACTTGCAGTTGCTGATTGGCCGTATCATGAGAGTCCAAATCGGTGCGGTTTTGTTCCGATGCAACAAACAAATAAAACAAATCAGCTCACGTGAAACAGAAATCCAAAAAAACCAAGCCACAAAAACAATCAACAAACCGTGTCCACCAAATCGCAGATTGTTTTCGAGGCGATCATTTTTATCGGAGCTCCTTGTGCTGACTGCTGCGCGTTTTGTAAGGTCCAAAGTTGTTGCACTATCTTGCTGACAAGATCTGGATCCTGCAAACATTAAAAAAACTGAATTAAGAATTTAATTACAACATTCGAATTAAATTGATTGTAAGTAACCCATAAACACAAAACAAAACAAAAAAATTATGACAACCTGTCTACAATCATCGTTGCGCAAGATCGCCGCAGACAGTAGCACATTTGCTAGATCGGCTTCAAAGCGATTCTGGAAGAAAATTGGCCGGACTGACTTGCAAAATTGTTTTTACACATAGCACACGAACACCTTCACTTAAGTAAACCTGAGCTGAGTTTTCGGCGGGGTGGACCAGCCTCCAATTTCAGTTTCAAGATGCTTTTTTATACGTGTTCCTCCATTTCCCAATCGCTGACCTCATGGCCACCAAACGTGGCTTGTGCTTTCTCCCACCAGTCGGTTGCCTCTGTTGCAGTTCGCAGCAGAAACGTCAACGCTGTGGAGTAACCGACCCTGGCTGCCAATCGAGCCGATAACAAGCCACGAATCAATCGATTCAGAATGTACGGTCGATCCGTGTCGGTGGTGTGTGTGCACTGGAGAAAGGTGGCATTTGCGAAACAGCGACATGTTTTTTTGTGTTGGGTAAAGTCCTAGTCTCAAAGCCGTACTTGATATGGTCATTAGTCACGAACAAACACACAAGTCCAACTCTTTAACATATCCAATTAGCTGATTGGTTGATGAATGCATTCCGTGCATGGATTGTGGTGGAGGCGGAGTCTGCATCATCCATCACGTGACCACCAACCAATCAGCAAATTGGAAATGTTAACGGGTTAGATTGTACGATGTTACGACAGCTGCGCGCGTGTGTGCCTGTGTGTTTGTTTGCGAGTGTGCACCATTACTGGACATTATGTGTTACTGGACAGTCTTTTAGACTCGGACTAGTCTGAGACCGGCGCAACGTCCTGGTCACACTTGCATTTTTTTGTTCCTTGTACCATTCCATTATTTAACCAATGAAGGAATAAAATCTCGAAATCTGAACTTTCGCTTTTGTGTTCACTGAAAAATTTTTTACCCGAAACGTACAACGGACCAAATATTCAACCGCAGTCGCTCTTTGCTTCTGGTCCAAATCAGCCAGGCCCCAGAATTGGTCCAGCAATTTCTGGTCCACGGGTCTGCTGCCCAAACCGGCGTTTTCCGGGGCAACAATGGGGCCATTTTTCGATGGGGTCCCTTCAGACGAGTGTTTTCGTTTGCGACTTTTCTTGCTCGCCTTTTTCTCTGGCTTCTTTTCTTCGGCTTCCGGTTGTTGCTGGTCAACCATTTTGGTGTGCGCCAGAAAGTCAAATGAAGTTGGGTCATCATTTTATCCAATTACAATTGTTTTGCACGGTTTGTATCATCTGAGCGAACCGCTCGGAGCTGGCTTTCAAACCATGAAACAAGAAATAATACATTTGGTGATCATAAATTGCCCAAACAAGTGATAACTTTTTCATTTTAATAAACATAGCCAGAATGAATATGCAATTTGCATGTCTGAAAACCATAATTTGCATGCGATATCACAGAAATTCCAATCATAAAAGCGAAAAAAAGTACACGACATCGTTGTCGAATGTACCGAAAGGCACCAGACGATTGTTTTATTTTAAATTTAACCAAAACAATGGAATGATTAGAATGTCTCTTCATCGGCTGTAACAGTTAGCCAGCCCCGGCTAAAAGCGAATTCACTAAACGACGCCAACATGCGGTGTCCCGTAATTACGTGCGTGGTCGCGATCAGAAATTGAACGTCTGAAGTAACAAACGTGCTACTGCGTTTGGATGTAAATTCGGCAGATTGCTTTGGCGCTTTTTAGCACCACGTTTGACGCAACGTGCAGTCTTGATTACATGAATGGAATTGAAAAAATGATCACATGAATGAACCTTGTTAGAGAATGTTTGAAACTCGACTCAATGATTGGCTGAAATCAATACAGCCAGCCTGATGTAGACCAATCCACAAACGTATCCACTACCCGGAGCCCTGGGCAGCTCCAAACTTTACAAAAAGCCGATTTCCCAATTTCGCAAAACCACAGGCAGACTCGAATGTTTGGCGGAGAGGAATCGAAGCGCTGCGATCTCCGCGTACGTGCAACCGCCGATGAAGAACACCAGCACGGTTCGTGGTTCGGTTGTCTCTTCCGACGATTTCCCGTGTTTGCCGATCATGGCCGACAGTGGAAATTGAGATTCTGAACGATTTGCGATACATTTCGGTCGGAATGCATTACACCTGCATGCGCCATTTCATGGTTAACCACTTTTGTAGCGGGCTCACTTGCTGATTGGCCGTACCAGTGCGAAGCGACCAATCAGCGTGGCGGATTGAGGAATTTCGAATTGCATAACTTTGGTAGTTTTTGCTGTGGAATGCACCGCATATCGGCCAGCAATGTTTCATTTGAAATGAAAATCTAAAAAGTAAAAACATTAAAAAACCCACAACAAGCTCCAACCGTGATCAATCGTAAGCGTGCCGGGCACTTTCTTGAGTGCATCTTCGATTTGTGGCCAACCCTTGCTGGCCAAATACTGGCACAAACGGCCGCTCAATGGCGCGTAGCCACTGTAGACGTAAGCGATGTCGGTTGGCTTCTGAAAGATTTTTTTTAAACTTAAGAACTGTTCCCTCATCACAAAAAAATGTTGAAAGGGTTGATTCGAAGTAATTCACTGATGAAAAGTTAGCATTTCGGTTTATGAGTTTCGGAATCACACTGTTAAAATTCTGGACAGTTAGGACAGCACCCTAAGAGCACTTGCGATTCCCGCCGCCCGCAAAGCAAACTATAGACGTCATTTTTTTTGTTTTTTTCGCCCGCATTTAAAGGCAAACCTAGAAGCAAACCAGACCAGACCACTAAAACCTGATAATCAGCCAAAAAATGGCTACCGGCATCATCAAGCATTAAATAGAACCAATCAACGAGCTAAATGAAACAGCTGGTTCATCAACAACAACACAACAAACAAACAAGAAAATGCAAAAAGGGAGCTACAAACAAACATACTAAAAACAAAAAACCTTCAAAAATCAATGAACAACAATTCCAAACACTCAAAACAGTAAAAAGCACACTGCCCGAGACCGAACCACTTCATCGACATTATCCACCAACAATCGAAACGTCTTCTTGACGCCAGCAAACGCCGTCTGCTCGGGAGTCGGCTTCGCCAAACTGACATACATCTGTGGGATTCGCACGGCGGTTGAGCGCTCTTTGAGCAGTCCGGCTCGTTGCAGATTCAGAATCAGCTCAACGTATTCGTAGCCGTAAGTCTGCGGGGCGAAAACAGTGATTCGATCAGCATGTTTTTCGTCGGTCGGACATTTTGCTGCAGTCTGTTTCAATATCATGTGCGATTAGCTGATTGGTTGGCGATCACTGGATCAATGCATTTTGTGCAGGCATCTGATATGGAAATGGACTGTATCACAGTTTTAACAAAACACAAACGATATGATATCAGTGACACACAGCAGTGTTACTCAGCAAAATTACGATGAAAAATGTCTACGACAACATGAGAACGACTTTTTCTGGTTGGCAACGAAAAATACCCCAAACAAAACTCAAATCGACATTTCGTATACACGTGCCTGAAGCAAGCGACTTCGATACCAATCAAGCACTTTCGGTTTCAGCCCGTCAGCCACCAACGACTGCAGGCAGATCAGTCGCAAAACCTGAAACGAGACACAGTCGAAATCTATAACGTATGTAACGAGCTGATTGGTTGGTGATCACGTGATGCACGCATTCAGTGCAGGCGGAGTTTGGTTTGTTTTATCAGTTTGATATGTTATAGAGTTAAGACTGTACAGAAAAGTTTTTCTGACAACAAACAACTGGTGAATCACAATTCGCACTTCAATGAAAAGGTGCAGAAAATATAAATTACTTCAACGACATTGGCTTTTTGTGAGTGGCATTTTCCAGATAGGAATCTGCGTTCTGATGAATACATACCTTCAAGATCGGCTGTTCAGTTGCAATCGCATCGTCAATGTGCGGCATAGCGCGGTCGTTGTCAATGGCATTGAGGATTTCTGAGTTTTTTTTTGAAATAATGATGATGGTCAGGTCATGAATCATGGATCACAGATATTTCAAAAGTGTCTGTACAACAAATGTGCGTTATTGTGTTCAAGTGTCGGCGTGTTTGCGTTTGACGATGTGTGTTTGCGACTGACTGTGTGTGCTGACCACTTTCATTCACGAGTTTGTGCCAGTGCGTTCGTATGTCTGGTCAAATACTGTCTGTTGTCTCGTGCGACCGTCTGTGCGGTGCCTGCCGTTGTTTCTATCCGAGCGTGTTTGAAGTCTCAGCGCGCTTCTCTACAGCACAAGCAAACCTCCCGATCGAAATAAAAGTCAAATCAATTCAACGAAAACGCAATCCCTGCGCCAACCCTGTTCACACTGCATCGCACACACAAACTCCGTGCCCGTGATGTGCTCCTTGATCAGCTCCGCAATGGTCGTGTGCACGGCGGCGTTCTGCTTTGCCGCTTGCAGTTGCGGCAAGCGACGCACGAAGTCACGGTACTCCCGGACGGTACTGGCGGCGTGTCGAGACTGAAACCGCAATCTTAAACAATCTGAAATGCTCAAACGCCAATTTTATTGAGCGTGTTACAGTCCATCTGGAAAATGTATGCAACATGACGCGAACATGACGTGATGACCAACCAATCAGCGCTGAGAACACCTCATGATTAACCAATCAGTGCCGAGAGTTGCTATGAACCAACCAATCAGCTAGTTGCATATATTAGCGAGATAGACTGTATTTGGAGTGAGTGGCAAGCGAAATCTGTGCGCAGGAGACCAGTATTTCTTTCATGTTGGTTGCCTAGTAGTAGTAGTCCAAAGCTTAGTAGTCCAGCACTCCAGCATGCCAGAGTAATAAATGAAAGAAATATCAGAAAAAGAAAACAATAAAAAAAATCCACTGAGTCCCTGAATGAAATCATGAAAGCTCACAGTTCCGTTCCTTCACGACAAACTGATGCACTGATTCACGAAAACTGACGAGATTTGTTATGTAATGAATTTACGCAAATGGGCTCAGTGATTTCGTGAACGCAACACAACTGAAACCGCAAGAATCCCCAGTTGACCTCAATTTGCTCGGAAATCGTCTTGATGTTCTGTCGCAATGTCGGCCCGATCGCGTTGAAATGCAGATCTCTTAATTCGCCATACAGGGTGTCCGCACTAGTCAGTTCCACTTGTTTGTAATCCGATGTTGTTGAACTTGTCGTTGATTCCGTTGTCGATTGTTGTGGCGGAGTTTTCTCGTCCTTTGTTGTGAATCGCTCGCGCGGAAACTTCGCGATTGCTGGAGAATTTTCAATTTTTTTTTGAAAACAGAGCACGGTGATTGGCTGCATCGAGCCAAGACAGCCAACCGGCAAACTGAATTGACAATGCAATGAGAAGTTCATGCAGCATCATTTAAGTTGAGCGAATGTTCTCTGAATTTTCGGTCTGGCCAACATTGTATGCAGAAAAGAAGTGGCCTGATTTGTGAAATGGCCGGGTGGTCCTCCCTCCCCTCATGCCTTCATAAATTCTTAGCGTCAGCGTCAGCTGATTGGTTGGTGTCTGCTTGAACTAGATTGGTATCCGGGCGCAACGCTTCATCATGATATGCACCTGCCCCGCATCCGCATTGCTTATGATCCACTAGCGCGCGTGCACACGCTCCGCCCTCAACGTTGCAACACTCGCCAGCCGCAAAACAGCAACACCCAACATTCCCCCCCCCAAAAAAAAACTCCAAACTAAAACCGCACCACATTTCACGCCGAATGTTTCGTCGATCAGCCCGGCATAGGTCAACTGCGTCAACAACGGTGTCACCGGATCCGTCCACCTGTCGATCAACACCAGCTCATCGATGATCGCGTGTTGTTGCGCGTGTTGAGCGGACTGTTGAGCGAGATGTTGAGCGGCGTTGTTGCCGCCGGAGTGGGTCATTCCGTCCTGGGTGCGTTTGCTTTGCCACAATTCGAGCACACGCGCGGCCCAGTCGCCTGAATCAGGTTCAGTTTCCAATCAGCACTGAAGTGCATGGGAACATGCGCAGGGTGACACAGAATTACGGGTCAACTGCAGTTGGGTACATTGCCATAATAGTGAAAACTGAGTTTTTTCCCACTCTCTTCCAAAAACCTAAAGCGAACCAACTCCAGTGGTTTGGTGTGGTGGTGGAGGTGGATAATGGGCGAAAAGTCTCGTGAACCAACCAGAGCCCTCTTATTTTCGGAAATAAAAGTTCAGAAAATTTTTAAAGTACTTTTCATCTTTAAAGGCTCATGTCTTGATCGGTATACAATTTACGCTTACATTTACGACGATTTACATCAGCTTCTCGTTTACTTATCGATCAGTTAGTGTTGGTAGCGTTTACCCTGTCCGTTCTGATCACAAACCAGTCCGCTAATTTCCAACAAAAAATCCACAAAACCACCCACGCCACCACCAACGCCATCGCACGCGCACCTTTCGCATTCACCGTCGTCATCGGGCCGAACATCGCGTCCAAGTTGTCCAACGCGTGCGCGCACTCGTACAACGGCGCCCAATTGTCGGCGACCAGTAGCTCGCGCAGGAATGTCTCCATCTCCAGGCTGATCAGGTCCGAATCCAATGTGATGAACTCGATCGGGAGGTCGGAGATGGACGAGAAACGATTCAGCACCTCTTGGTCGCGGAGGAACTCGTCGCAGACGACGCTGAGACGCGGCACGAACACGAGGTGGTATTTTCGGCGGTCGTCGGAACGGAGCGTGCGCATCGCGTCGCAGACCTGTTGTTTTTTGGAGAAAAAAACGGTTTTTTTTTGTTTGAATATTTGAACTTTTTTAGTGTCTGGAATTCATGGAACCCGTAGCGCTGGCGTCCGTCACTTCGCGACACGTTCATGAAGCAAAAACATCGAAGCTACACCCAACTAAACACGGACGCCGGCGCTTCAACGCGCGTCATGAATGGGCCTTTCGTCTACTGACGCTCTGTTTCGGAGCCGATTTTACTTTGACCGTCAGCAAATTCAATGAGATACGAAAATATTTATACTTCTTCGTTCGCCAATTGGTCGTGTAAAACGCATGTGATGACAAGTTATGACGACATAATTAACCACTCTAAATTACAGGCAATCCGCTGATTGGTTGGTGATATCAAGTGAAGCGTGCTTTCTCGTTTCGCTCACCGTTTTCATGGTGGCGAGTTTCGGCCGGACCAGATAGAGCATGTGATCGACGGAGCATTGCGGGATGCCACCACTGGCCAGTGAAAACATGTGCAACACGCTCAGTTGCTGCAAAAGAACGCTATGCAAGCGAGTCGGTGTTCGTCAACAAAACGCAAACAAGAGTTTGAATTCGCGGTTGTGTTGTTTGAAAAGTGAGGGCTCCGGCTTTTCAAGATGCCGCACGTCACGCGCCATGATACCGAAGCAATTGTTGTTGAGAAACGAAGTCAAACAAAACGAGAAATTAGCGTTGTGTATGATAATAATAACAAACTGTCGATTCTTGAAAAGTCAAAAGCAGAATTAATTTCGCAAGCTATTTTTGAAAACACCAACACAAAACGGAATGTTCAAATTGAGTCAACAAAAAAAAACCGAAACTCTTTCAAACTCGAGCGAGAAAAAAACCAAACACGAAAAGACGAACAACACCTGCAGGTCACGAAACGCCGAGACACGCCCGAACAGTTTCATCAGCTGCTTGTCCCACACGATCGCCTTGCCGCCGTCGCACGAATCCAGCAACTCGAGCAGCAGCTTCTTGTTGCTGTCTTTCAGCAGCGAGAAATCCGCACCACTCGTCGCTCCGCGCGCGAGGCTTAGGTCGCCCATTGTTTTCGAATCGGAGCTTCACTGCACAGCGTACAGAAATGTGATATCGGAAATATCACAACAAAACATCAATTGCGCTGTGTGCATTCGAAATAAAAAGCACCAAATCGTAATGCATCATTATTAAAACAGCTGCATCTGCAGTTCCGGTGCTCCTCCTCCATAACACAGGAAAGAAAAAAATGCAAAAACTAAATTGATCATTTTGATTGCGCAAAAATACGCCGCACAACCAAAATACGCCGCAAGGGAAGCGCGCCGCATGCCAAAATACGCCGCAGAAAATATGCACATGGCAAATTCAAAATACGCCGCAAACAAAATTCGCCGCAATCATTAAAACTGCTCAAAATCACACGGAAACAGCATAATTAAACGAAAGTT
The DNA here is from genome assembly GCA_030248135.1 of Theristus sp. LFF4_11. Taxonomy (NCBI): domain Eukaryota; kingdom Metazoa; phylum Nematoda; class Chromadorea; order Monhysterida; family Xyalidae; genus Theristus; species Theristus sp. LFF4_11. Next base: position 125,804 of record JASANC010002087.1, read on the forward strand.
GACTCAGATTTAATGAAACTAGACATAATCACAACAAAAAAAAATACATTTTCCAGGGTTTAACTGTTATTTGACAACGTGCTTAAAGTGTGTGCGGGGATCAGAAGTTGATACGAATGTTGTTCTTTATTACCACCGCAATAGAAATGGGAAATTATATTTTGTGAGTTTTGGAACACACCCAACCGCAGCTTGTGGTATTGTATTGTGCACAGCTCGAGAAGTTGGGCGACAGACTTTCGGCGGTCATCGTTGCAGCAGATTTTCAATGCAGCAGCAGTGTTACCCAGATTTTATTTCGCAATATAGAGCCCCTCGAGCTGTCGTTGGTGTCGATCGAAAGGCCAGCTTCCAGGCTACACTCACATGTATAACTCGGCAAATAAAGTTTAGTTTTTATATGAAAATAACAGTCGTAAAAAATATGTCACACGCGCACGCACTCGTTGCAAAGACGTTGCTTCACTTTTCTCCATGAAAACAAAACGACATTCTTTGGGCAACATATGCCAATAAAGTACTCGTGAACCGGGATACGATGAGCCATCGATAAGCTCAAACGGTAAAGGAACGAAGACGCAATGGTTTGTAAAAGGAAAAATTGTAAAATATCTCAAAAGTCAAAAATGAAGTAGTCATTTTTTTAGGAAATGTAAACTTTTTAGAAAAACTTTTAAAGTCACCGAGTTTTTTGGGCTTGCATTATTGCGCATCAAATACGCTTTCGAACGCACCCAACCGCAACCCGAAGCACTGCGCACAGCTCGAGAAAATCCGTGTGACAGGTTTTAACCGGTCGTACTTGCAACACACTTTCACAACAGCAATCGGTTTTCTTGGATTTTCTTTTGCAGTATAGAACCCCACGAGCTGTGGTTGGTGTCGATCGAAAGGCCAGCTTCTAGGCTACAAGAACATGTGTAACTCGGCAAATGAAGACTTCAAGTAGCGAGAGAGTGGCGATTTACTGGACTGGAGAACAACCAAGATTACACGAAAAAGAATCACATTATATAGGATATCACGTATAATTATACATAATTACAGCTAGATAATTACAATAATCGCCCATCATCAACTTCTCCCCCATCAACGAAGAAAGAAAAGGAGAAGCCAAATCACGTAATCTCCCTTTCAATCACAAATCATTCGCCGATGTCTCACACGGCACCACGTCCTACGACGTCACATCTCCATCCTCGGCGCACGCTCGGCCGGAAACGCCTTTGTCTCCATTCATCGGCACTGCGGCCCATCATCTCATCACGACTCAATGCTCGGCGCTCGTTCGGCAGCCAGAAGCACGTGAAACTCGGCACCTTGGCCTCGTCGCATTCCTCGCGACGCGTCATCGCCCATTGGCTGACGACATTCATCTCTCGGCACATCCTCGGCCGGATACTTGACTGCTGGTCGCTGCGCTGATAGTACGCCAAACTCCGCTGCGTGAACGGTTGCTTCCTTCTCGTCCATCCAAAGTCCCAAATGCTGCGAGCCATTTCCTCCGCGGTTGCTCGACTTACTGCACACGCTGCCATCACGCGGGTCAGCGACAAAGCCACAACAGGCGATACGGGACAAGTCGCGCCTTCCACGGCATAAAGCGACAAAACAAGTCGTGCCCAAAGAGGGTAAACACGACAATAAATAGCAGCAGACGACCACAGAAGGCCGGTCATGATGACCGCCTACGTGCCACGCTCAACGGCGGGCTCACCACTTCAAGTAGCGAGAGAGTGGCGATTTACTGGACTGGAGAACAACCAAGATTACACGAAAAAGAATCACATTATATAGGATATCACGTATAATTATACATAATTACAGCTAGATAATTACAATAATCGCCCATCATCAACTGAAGTTTAGTTTTCATAAG